>SKCR01040927.1:0-87679 GCA_019454045.1 Zanthoxylum bungeanum | reverse complement strand
AAATTCTCCGATTATTTTTATCATTCTCCATACACACAACTAACAAGGTATTAATCAAATCATTGTGCCCACAATATTCATAAGTGTAGTTGAAAAGAGAGTAATATTTTTGTCTTAAAGTTATATCAGAATTCACACATTTTTTTTAGCAATGAAATTTTTTTTTTTGATTTTTTTGATTTTTGATTTTTTTTATTTTATATATGATATCTTCCGTCTATGTAGCGAGCTTTGAGCCAGTGGCTCCCAAACCAGTTGGCTTTAGGGCACCATGTGTTAAGACACCCCTACAGACTTAATTACTCAGACTTCAGATATATATATTTTTTGCAACATCTTTGATCCATGTAGCGAGCTTTGGGCCAATGACTCAAAAACCAGTTGGTTTTAGGGCACTAGGTGTTAAAACACCCATACAGACTTAATAACTCGGATCTCAGACGTTTTTTTCACACTTTTTTTTTACTCCATTGCCATTTATAGATGTTTCCTCCAATTAAATTAGAGCACTGAATATTACAAACTTTTCAATTACAGCTCATGTCCGTATGTTACCATGCATGTTGATAATATCTGCCAACTGAGCATATGAAGATTCTTTTTAGTCAGTTTTATGGAGAATTCACAAATTAAATAATTAAAAAGGAAATAAACAAAAATTAACTTGTTTCGAAAATGGATTTGAGATATGTATCAAGAGTGGAAACTCCTTACACAGCTACCTCTCACCAATTTCACAAGATTAATCAAGTTAAAAACAAAAACACAAAATAATATTTTTTTTTAATTTTTGTAAAATTTTATAATTTTTTTTGTATTTTTTGAAAAAAATTTGGACTAAAAATCTAATAAAAATAACACAAAATAAACAAGATATTAATCAACTATTCCCTCCTCCAAACCTAAATGGGACATTGTCCCCCAATGTTTTAAACAGTAGAAGAAGAGTTTAGAAGATCATACATGGTTAACTGAAATTCTACGAAAAAAAATTATCAATTAAGATCTATATCCAATTTACGCTTCTGACCACGATCGCTATCTGACCAGTTCAACTTGGAAAGAATAGAGTCGATTTTTGGTTCAAAGGCTAAGATTTGGTTAATTAATTCCTCGACCTTTGTTGCAGTCAGGAAAATATATTGTACTGATTTTGTGACGAACTCATGTCTTTTGGCTTCCGCAAGAAACACAAACAGAAAATCAAAAAAATGATCAATGTTGAGTAATCCAATGGGCTTCTGATGAATATTCAAGTGCGCCCATGATGCCACTGTGAATATTTCTTCAAACATTCCGAGCCCACCTGGTAAAGCAATAAACGCATCAGCAGTATTGACCATTTCAAGGAGTTGTTCAGACATCCCCGAGACAATACGTTCATCTCCATTTGTTTTTCGATTATGTGTTCGTCCGCCAAAGTTTTTGGAATGATTCCCAAAACGTGACCGCCACCCTCCTGAACGGCTTTTGAAATGCTTCCCATCAATCTAAGATTGCCACCGCCATATAATAGGTGCATATTTCATTCTGCTATGACTCTCCTCAATTCCTTTGCAACCTCAATGAACTCTGGTTTATTACCAGAGTTGGATCCACAGAAAACACAAATTCGCTTGACTTGCTGCTGTGAAGTTGCTTCCATTTTCTCTCTCTTATTTGGATGTATATCTGGATGTGTCGAAGAGAGAAATGTAGAGCTAAATTTATAGAACCTGAAAATTGGTGAGTAATAGTAGCACTAGTACCTGCCAAATGACAATTATTAGATGAACGTTAAAATAAATCGTGAAAAGTCAAAAAGTTTAGATCTTGTCGGCGAAAATAAAGGAAATAAAAACAAAAAAGAAAATCAAAGCAATTATTAAGGCAACGAAATTGTGAACGCAATACGCCACTAGCTTAGTATAAATTCATAAGGATGCGTCTCAAGAATTCATTCTTTATTCAGCCATCACAAATGAATTAGCTCTCTTCTTTATGATTGCCAAACACCATTCATTCTTAAATGCTCTGTTTGTGCTTTTCCCTGAAAAACTAACACACAAAATTAAAAACTCTACAACATGTATACATAAAATATGAAAACAGAAATTACAACAAATTACATGGGTTACCTCCCTGCTAGCGCTGAATTTTTCATCTTCAGCCATACGTGATTGAAATCCATCTGTCAAGGAGGTTTCAGCGTCATTTTGGATGTCCAATTTAAGACAATCCCATGAGCGTTTCTTTTGAAGGGTCTCTTCCAACAATAAGATGGCAAAAAGACTTTTGTCTCATTCAGTGCTCGTGCCAAATTTTTGATCTTTGTTGCTCCAATGGTTCCTGAAAAGAAAGAAAGAAAATCATGAGGTCTCGTATGGTGCTTGACTTGGAATGGGAATTCCATTTTGTCAAGCTTTTGGGTGATGTCTTTGATATGTACTCCCCAAAATAGTGATGTTTCTCGTGAATGCACTGGATCTTCAATAAGGTTAGACATTTCCTCCTCCATTTGCTTTGCTTCTTTCTCCACATTTTCTTCCCAAATGTATTTTAAGATTTCTGCATTCAGTTCTTCATCTGTCATCTGTGAAATGCATGCTCCATAAGTGTCAACCTGAGGATGTAAAGATGTATATGATTTTAGGTCTTCATCCTCTGAGGTTGGTATGAACGGTTCGGGTAGCTCTTCTTCAAACATCATTGTAATGCATACTCCAAGATCTTCATTTTGAGGATACATAATTTCATCCTCAATTTTTGTTGGTATAAACAGCTATGCTTCTTTATCCTCGTCAGAGTCCGGATAATAAAAATCAAACAGAGACTTTGCTGGTTTGGGCTCCTGAACTGATACCTCTGGTTGTTGATACTGCTCAGCCTCTTCATCTGTTAAAGTGTCATCGTGAAATGTTTGGTACTCGAAGGCTTCCTCAGTCTCATCTGAAAATGCTCATTGAGGTATATAGCTCTGGTTTTCTGTTAATTGTCTCGCTTGATCTATCATTCTCTGTATGGATTCTGCTTGTCTCTGAAATTGTGCATCAATTTGAGCTTCCCGTTTTTCGAGCCAATCTTTGAGCATGTAAAACATCTGATCTTCCTCTGATGGTTCTGGTTGTTGATGAAGATCATAGGTGGATGGTGGATAAGATAGAGAATAAGGTTCAGTGAAATATGATGGTTCTTCGTACCTTGAATGATTCTGATAATTCTGCCACTCTGAAATGTAAATGCATTGATCACTAAGGTGGTTACCATCACATATCTCACATCTCCCCATTGTGTTTTGTTGAGTAAATGTAATATTGCTTGGTTCTGACATCCAGTGATAATTGTTGGGCTGGACAACAGCCCTCAGAAAATCGGACTGTCGCTCCCAAATTTGGGGTGTATCTTCTTCTAGTAAAGCTCGTAATCTCTCAATCTCCCAATATTGTTCCATTTCAACCACCTGAAAAATAAAAGAAATAAATAAAAATTACAGATAAAAATAAAGAAAATTAGATACAAGTAAATTAAATAGCTTCAAAATTAACAACTCAAAAAATATAAGTTCCCGACAACGGCGCCAAAAACTTGACCGGCGTAATCACACGCATATAACGCAAGCGCACGTATCGTTCAAGTAGTATAAAAATATCGATCCCACGAGGACTTAATTCCTACTGTTGTTATTAATTATTGATACTATTTATTTACAAGTATCTAATTAAGGGAGAAGAGAATGATTGCTTTTGGTTGGTTGAATGTGGATTTCCTTAAATAAAATAAACAAAAAAAAATACTAAGAAAAATAAATAAAAGACACAAAGATCTAGGGTTGTGATTCCACACAATATTATCCTTAAGATGAATTGATTCTCTTATATATATGTAATAAGTCAGTTTGGTAACCTCGAACATAAAGATATGCAAAAGCCTCTGTCGATGGTCAGACGCAAATACCCAAATAACCCAAATAATCATATGTCTATGTTAACTAAGTTACCTGAATTCATTAAGTTCAAGTTCCAAAAGTGGCTACCCCCGCCCGACAGGTATATGTCTATCCTGTAAGGAAATCTATTAAAGGGTTATCTATCCCCAAGGAAGATCGTGGGCTATTGAATCTAAGGCTGAAACCTAAAATCCCTTCGTCAAGTTCATTTTAAGTTTACCAAATCAATCTTATTAATGACCAATTAACAAGAAGCATTAAGTTTAAGACTCAATAAACAAACTAAAGAATTACCCATAAAAAGAAAATCAATTATTAAGTGTGTGGATATTATGTTTCATCACTTCCCTAGAATAAAAATAAAATGCTGGGGGTTGGGGGATCCACCTTTACTATTTCTAATTTAAAAATCTCTCTTACTATAATATAGAATTTATCAGTGATATTACCAACAAGCCATATAGGCGGTATCCTCATTAAGTCAGATTTTAATTAAGTCCGACCGACCATAAATGCGGTATCATTATTTGTCCATAAACCAGCCATATAGGCGGTAATCATCTGTCACATAAAGACCGGCCATATAGGCGGTGTCACATTATGTCAAATAAATAAAAACAAGCCATTAAGGCGGTATAACCTTTTATGTTAAATTATAATTTCCATATTATAATTAAGGGAGATTAATCTAAACTAAAATAATAAAAGCTTCACTATTCCCCCAGCGAAAAATTAACTACAAAACATAAAAGAAAATAAAAGAAAATAAACTACTACTATTACTGAAAATAAAAATGCATAAATTAAATACTGAAAATAAATACAAATAAGATGCAATCCTTAAATTCCTTACAAAAACCTAAGGAAATCATGAGAATTACAAATGAAATGGCTTGGTATTTATAGGAAAATCTAAAGGCTTCCACCAATTGATCCACAAAAACTCCACCAAACATGCCACAAGACACTCCACGAAACACTCCACCAAACATGCAAGCATGTTTTGTGGAAGTTTGACAATTGTAAATTGTAAATTGTCATTTTCCATTTTTTTTTATTTTTTGATAATGACTTTAGTAATTACACAAAACACATTGGATTATTCGTTAATTTCGGTCTTGAAAACTTCAGAATTCGAAAATATTTAAAATTTCAAAGTTGTAGATATTTGAGTCTTCTTTAATCTACAACTTGAATCAGCTCAATCAGATATCGGATGAAAAGATTATGGACAACATACCAAACTTGCGCGAAATTGGAATTTAGGACTGCACTTCGTGATGCTTACAGTAAATTCATTTTTGACATTTTTTCCTCCGGATTTCATCGTTTTAGCCCCGAGTTGGTTCCATTAAGTCCCAATATTATTTTTATCTGTAAAATAAATAAAAACACATCAAAATGTTCACAAAACTCGAGAAACTATACAAAATATTATGTTAAATGAGTGGGAAATAGTGATATAATTACCACACATCATTCGTCGCAGCCCAATGGGAGCAAAAATCAATTAGGCCAAAATTGATGATTAGGCTATTTTTGGGCTTCGGTGAATTTCAGCCCAAGACATACTTGATTAAAAGCCAATGGTAGTTTTTAGACTTTTCGGTAATTTTGCCTTTAAAGCCGTTTTAATATTTTTTACCTTTTTAGGTTTTCCTTAAGTTTTAATATATATAAAGGATTCATTCCTTTGAAATGAAAAAGAATAACCTTATTTTCACATCGACACTCATTCTTCTTCATTGAAGCATCAATGACATAATCTTATAAGGGAGGGATTCCCCTTATTCAAGTGAAAATGAGACTTATCTATGCTTTACAAGCTTAGTGGCGTCTCCAAGCTAGGAAATACCATCAAAGTTTTGACTCTTGAGTTACCAAAGGCACTATTCTTATGGGGTTTAGAAGCTGATCTTAGAAGGGTTTGTTCCAACAAATCATGATTAAGGTTCTTGCGGCCTGTGCAAATGAAAAGGTTCGCTTGTTTCAAATATGAACATGTGGATTTTCATTGTCATAAAAAGTTTGGAATAATCGTTGTAAAAAATGATAAAGGAAGTGACTTCCTTGACGAATCCTATCTAGATTGCGTATGTGTATTGATTATAGAAAATTAATGATGCCACTAGAAAATATCATTTTCCTTTACCATTTCTTGACCAAATTTTAGAAACAGGACTTCCTTATTATTGCTTTCTTGATGGTTACTCAGGTTATTATCAAATTTCCGTAGCTTTAGAATACCAGAAAAAGACCTTATTCAAATGTCCTTTTGGAATATTTGCATTAAGGAAAATGTCATTTGGACTTCGTAATACACTAGTAATATTCCCAAGATGCATGTTAAGCATATTTAATGACATGGTTGAACATTGTTTAGAGGTCTTTATGGATGATTTAACTGTCTTTGGGAACTCATTTGATAATTGCTTGAATAACTTGGAAAATATTTTGAAAAGATGTGAAGAAAAATGACTTGTGTTAAATTAGGAAAAATATCATTTCATGACTAATTCATGAATTGTTTTGGGCCATGTTGTTTCATCAAAAGGTATTGAGGTTGACTTGACCGGCGTAATCACACGCGTATAACGCAAGCACACGTATCGTTCAAGTAGTATAAAAATATCGATCCCACGAGGACTTAATTTCTACTATTGTTATTAATTGTTGATACTATTTATTTACAGGTATCTAATTATAGGGAGAAGAGAGTGATTGCTTGGTTGGTTGGTTGAATGTGGATATGCTAAATACATAAATTAAAGACACAAAAGAAAATACTAAGGAAAATAACAAAAGACACAAAATACCTAGGGTTTTGACTCCACACAATATTATTCTAAAGATGAATTGATTCTATTATATATATGTAATAAATTAATTTGCTAACCTGGAACACGAAAATATGCAAAAGCCTTTGTCGATGGTCAGATGCAAATACCCAAATAACCCAATTAATCATATGTCTATGTTAACCAGATCACATAAATTCATTAGGTTCAAGTTCCAATTATGGCTACCCCCACCTGACAGGTATATGTCTATCATGTAAGGAAATCTATTAAAGGGTTATCTATCCTCAATGAAGATCGTGAGCTATTGAATCTAAGGCTGAAACCTAAAATCCCTTCGTCAAGTTCATTTTAAGTTTACCACATCAATCTTATTGGTGACCAGGCAACAAGAAGCATTAGGCTTAAGATTCAATAAACAAACTAAAGAATTACCCAATATATAATTAAATCAATTATTAAGTATGTGAATATTGTGTTTCATCACTTCCCTAGAATAAAAAGAAAATGATGGGGATAGGGGATTCATATTTAATATTCAAACCTAGTAATCTCACTTATTATAATATATAAATTATTTTCTGTTCTGCTTTCTCAGAAATTAATAATGTTAAACATTTAAAACCAGCCATATAGGCGGTAATCCATTCAGTCCAACTACACCAGACATATAGACGATAATTATCTGTCACATAAAGACTGGCCATATAGGCGGTAAAGTAATTTATATTTAAACCGACCATATAGGCGGTAAGAATGTCTGCCATTAATTAATCCGGTTAAATTATAATTTATATATTATAATTAAGTTAGATTGACTTAGTTAATTATATTAAATATTTCACCCTTTACCCTAGCGGAAATTTAACTACAAAACATAAATGAAAATAAAAATAAAATACTGAAATTAAAATCAAAAATAAAAATACATAATTTAATTATTAAATTTAATTTACAAAATAGATGCAATCCATAAAAACCTATAAAAACCCTAAGGAAAGCACCAAAATTTCAAAGGAATCAACTGCCTATTTATAGGAAAAAAATCTGAGTTGCGCATGTGCTTCACTTCTCCAAAAGTCACACAAGCTTCCAAATGTGAAGTCCATCCAAGAACAAAGGACAAATCACGTAAGGCACTCTTCCAACTTGCATGAGATGAGCCATGCACAAAGTTCCAAAGGCCACGTGAATTGCCATGTTACAAATTGCAATGAGAAAAGAAAGATGCAAAAAGACAAGCAATAAAAGATGAAATATGTCATGCCTCCATATCCACTCAATTGGTTTCACCAAGAAAATTGACAACCCAAGGGAAGTAAAACCGTGTGAAAGATGATCCAATATTGACTATGTAATTTTGGATCTGGCATACACGTAAAGAGAAATCACTCCACACGCAGTCAGCATCTGACGCTAGTGCTTGCAAGAGACAACCACGCCCAAGTGAAGAAAGGCGCACTAGCCTGGAGTACCGAGCCATTCGCCCAACAAGTGGTTGCGACGCGTGAGCAGGAAATTACAATTTTGCCATTTTTATCTTTTTTTCTCCGTTTTTTCATCGTTTTTCCCCCGAATAGATTCCAATGAGTCCCGTAATTATTTTTATCTTGCGAAATACAAATAAAACACATCAAAACGTTCATCAAACCCGAGAAATTAAACAAAATATTAGGTAAAAGGGGCGGTAAATAGTGATATATTTTCCGCTCATCAGTTGACAAGGGAAAAATATAGGTGATCTATAAATTGCCATCACAAAAAATAGTCAGGCAAATCCGTTCCTTTTAGGACATGTAGGATCTTATAGGAGATTCATTAAAAACTTTAGTACCATATCCAGACCATTATGTAACCTCTTATTAAAAGAAGCAATATTTGAATGGATAGAAGATTGTTAAAAAATCATTTGAAAAGATTATTAGTTTTTTAACTTATGCGCCTATCATACAATCCTTTGATTGGTCTTTGCCTTTTGAGTTAATGTGTGATGTCAGTGATTATGTAGTTGACATAATATTAGGACAAAGAAGGTAAGCCATATATAATTTATTACGCAAGTAAAACTTTAAATAATGCACTAACCATCACAAAACAATGACTATTTGCTGTAATATTTACATTGGATAAATTTCGACTATATTTAATTAGTTCAACAACGTTATTTACTATGATCATTGATCGGTGAAATCACACACGTAACACAATCGTACGTATCACTCAAGTAGTATAAAATGTATCGATCCCACGAGGACTTAATACATATGCTAACAATTTACGAAGCTAAATATCTACGAGTATCTAATTGATTCGATTTGTTGGTTGGGTGATGATTTTTATCTAAAATAAGTAAATAAAACAAAACAAAGTTAAATTTCAAAAGGAATTAATGATATGAAAATATCCAGGGTTGTGAATCCTATTAATATCTTCTAAGGATGAGTTGATTACCTTATGCTTGTGTAATGTACTAGTTTATAAACCTGGAACACGAAGGTATGCAAAAGCCTGTCAGATGCAAACACCCAAAGTAACCCAATTAACTATATTCCTATGTTAATTAAGAAACTCTGAATTCATTAAGTTTAAGTTCCAATTATGGCTACCCACGCCCGACAGGTATATTTCTATCCTGGAAGGAAATCTCTAAGGTGAATGTGAGATCAGGAGCTATTGAGTATACGGCTAAACCTAAAATCCTTTTTCCAAGTTCATTTTAAGTTTACCTAATCAATCTTATTAGTGGCCAATTAACAAGAAGCATTAATAACTAGACTCAATAAATAAACCAAAACATCACACAAGACATAGGAAAAGTTAACTTATTAAATCATTGATATTGGTTTTCATCACAATCATAGACAACGTATTTAGTTACAACATATATCTAGGACTACTAAAGAAAAAAAATAAACTAAACATCATAAAACAAGTTGAAAACTAAAAAGTAAAAATTACAATAATGAAATAAAATGATGGAGGTTAGGAGATCCACTTTTATTATTTCCAATCTAGAAATCTCTCTTATTATAATATATAAATTTGTATTATATTACTAACTGACCATATAGGCGGTATCCTGATTAAGTTATATTTTAATTAATTCCAACTGACCATAAAGGCGGTATCCAATTAAGTCAGGTTAAAATTAATTTAATTAAGTCCAATCGACCATAAAGGCGGTATCCAATTAAGTTAGGTTTTAAGATAATTTATATATTATAAATAAGGGAGAGTAATCTAAATTATCAAAATAAAAGTTTCACATTTTCACCCCAGCAGAAAGAAGTTACCTACTCATGCTTTAAGTAAAACAAATAAAGTTTTATTAATAAAATAAAAAAAATTTACAAGAAAGCTAAAATTAAACAAACAAGTTACTCTCTTCTTAGTATTCTAAGGAAATTCCCCAGAAGAAAGTATGAATTTTCCTTCTGATTTAGGCCTCTATTTATAGGCTCACAAAATAGTATGCGTCGCGACGTGCGCTGCAGTAGATGGCGGCTGTCGGCAGACTGAATTATTGTGTCGGTATCGTGACACAGAAGTCATGTGCGTCGTGATGCGTGCTACAGTGATGACGTAGTGATGACGAAAGTGATGGCGTATGTCGGCAGATGAATTATTGGCCCGGCGTCGTGACGCGTTGAGGGTTGGGCGTCGCGATGCATGAACAATAAATTTCTCATTTTGTCCTTTTTCATCCGTTTTTCACCGTTTAGCCCCGATTTGATTTCAGAGAGTCCTGATATTTTATTTATCTACAAAATTACACAAAACACATCAAAATATCACAATACCCGAGAAACTATACAAAATATTAAGTAAAAGGGGCGGTAAATCTTGATATATTTTCCACTTATCACACCCTCAAACTAATAATTTGCTAGTCCTCGAGAAAAACAAACAAAAATAAAATGAAATAAACAACTAAAACTAAATTAATCTAAGCCACTTTCGTAGGGATCACAGTTACATTTAGCGTATGCAACAAGCCTTTAAACCTCTAGGTGTCCCTAGTTGACGAGTTATAGTCTCGTGAGGGCTTACAGCGATGATACCCACAAACGTCAATGAAATGTGCAATCAATCACACAAAACAAAGATAAACAATTTAGTAACTAAATAAATGAAATTCTTATCCAAGTCAATAATTGTTTTTTCTTTCTAAATTACCAAATAAGTAAATTCTCTGATTTTTTTTTTACCATTCTCCATATACACAACCAACAAGGTATTAATCAATTCATTGTACCCATAATATTCATAAGTGTAGTTGAAAAGTTTTCCTAAAGTTATATCAGAACTCACACATTTTCAGTAATGGATTTTTATGTATAATGTTTTTTAATAACATCTTCAATCCTTGTAGCGAGCTTTAGATCAGTGACTCCCAAACCAGTTGGCTTTAGGGCACTAGGTGTTAAGACACCCATACAGACTTAATTACTCGGATCTCAGATGTTAAAAGTTCTATCGTTTGACGTGAACAATCACTGCTTACTTAGGCAAGACGTCCGGTTACTAAGTAGAAACTTTATTATTATTAACTCAGGCTTTTCCATTTGACGCGAACAATCACTGCTTACTGAGGTAAGATGTCTGATTACTAAGTAAAAGCATGGTTAATTATTTATATACACATTTTTTTAAATTTTATTCCATCACTTTTAGGTGCTATTTCCAATCAACTATAGCACTGAATATTACAAACTTTCACATACAACCCATATTCGTATGTTACCATGTATGTTGATAATACATGTCAAATGAGCATATGAAGATCCAATTTAGTCAATATTATGGAGAATTCAAGAATTTAAATAATTCAAAATGAAATAAACAAAAATTAACTTGTTATGAATTAGGCTGAGATACGTCTGAGCAGTGGAAATTCCTTACACAACTATCTCAAACACAATTCCACTTGGTTAGTCAAGTTTAAAACATAATTTTCTTTAAGAAATAAAAATAAGATACTAGTCAACTATTCCCCTCCCCTCAACCTAATTGAGACATTGTCCCCAATGTCTAAAAAGAAGAAGAAGTGTTTAGAAAATAGTACTTGGTTAGCGTGGAATTCTACATCTAAAAAGAAAACTAAAGATTAAGATCCAGATTTATCTGACGCTTCTTACCACGATCATTATCAGACCAGTTCAACTTGGAAATGATAGGGTCAATATTTGGTTCAAACGTCAAGAGTTGGTCAATTAAATTATTGGTTCTTTTGGCAGTGAAGAGGATATCATTTACGGGTTTTGAAAGAAACCCATTTCTCCTGGCATCTTCAAGAAACAGAAAAAAAAAAGTCAAAAAACCATCAACATTAAACAGTCCAATTGGTTTCTGGTGTATGTTTAAGTTCGCCCAAGTTATCACTGTGAAAATTTCATCCATCATGCCTAAGCCACTTGGCAAAGCAATAAAAGCACCAACATGATTAATCATTTCAATAAGTCGTTCGAACATATCTGATATAATGCATTCCTCTCCGTTTGATTGTCCGATAAGATTCGCGTCTGCTAAAGGTTTTGGGATGATTCTCACTACCTCATTCATGTATGGCCATTGAAACGTGTCCCATCAGTCCAAGATTTCCAGTGCCATATAAAAATTGCATATTTCTCTCTACCATGAGTCTACCCAATTGTTTCGCCGCCTCAACAAATTCTGGCATAGTCCAGAACTAGTCCGGTAAAATACACAGATATTCATGACTCGTCTTCTTGAAGTTGCTTCCATTTTTTTTCTTTACTCTCTCTAATCTGGATGTGTTGAAGAGAGCAATGACGAGCTGAATTTATAGATCCTGAAAAAGGGTGAGTAATAATATCACTAGTACATGTCAAATGACAATTATTAGCTGAACAGTAAATTAAATCATGAAAGTCAAAAAGTCTGGATCTTGTCAGCGAAAATAAAAGAAAATAATAAAACAAATCACAACAATTAGTTAAAGCCAAAGAAATGAAAACATTAATATGTACAGAAAGTAACTGCTAGAATGACCTCTATGAGTCAGGGACAAGTTTCCCATCCAATATTCTTATAAATTGGCAAACAGGGTCTTTTAAAGTCAGATTCCCGGGACTCAATTATTGTCTTTCTCTGCGAAACTTTATAGGTAAATTGCAAATTGCGTGATAGACATATCCACTGGAATATGTCTCAAGAGTCAATGATATGTCATCTAAAGACTCCTTACTCATGCCATCTATAGACATTGCATTTTTGCATAATCCTGATGATGAGCCTCGTATGGAGGCACTACCTGAAAATTTACGGAAGTTGCGAAAAATGAGTGCCGGAAGGAAGGAAAACCACCAAAATTAGCCCCTTACCGGACTCGGACTCACTAGCCAGCCTCAGATTCACTCAGTCAGTTTCTGTTTCAAACCATAGCCTCAGACACGCCCTTGTACCCTTCAAATTCGGCCCATCCACACGGCCCAAAGCCCATGCAATCCATCCATACGCCCAAAACCCCATGCAATCCACATGCCAAAATCTCATCATCAACACTTTCCAATTTAATGAGATTTGAAATCTCATCCTCACCAATTTACAAGATTTGAGATCTCCTCATCACCAAATTTTTAGGATTTTATCCCCAAAATAATTTGAGAATATATCTCCCAAATTTCCATGATTTGTTTCCCTATTTGGAGATTCCTTCAAATCATTATAAAAGAATACTTTTTTCTTCTTTTTGGGAGGACTCTTGGACGACAACCCTAAGCTCTTCTCTTCTTCTTCACGGCAACATTAACACAAAAAACCCTAGAGAAGACCGAAACAACAAGAAAAAAAAAAGAGAAAAACAGCAAGGCATCACCGAAAAAATAAGAGAAAATAGTGAGGGAGAAACCGAAACAACAACCAGCCAACAAACCAAAACCACCGAAATAACTAGCCAACAAACCAAAATCACCAAAAAACAACCAAAAAAACTAGAGAAACCGCAAAATAGGGACCCGAAACCGTGACCAGAAACCGTGAAACAACAATAAGGAAAACACCGAAAACATCAACCAAAACACCAAAAAAAGCAACTAAAACACCAAAAATAGCAACCAAAACACCAAAAATAGCAACCAAAACAGCAGCCAAAAATAACCAAAAACAGCAGCCAAAAATAACCAAAACAGCAGCAAAAAATAACCAAAAATAGCAACCAGAAAACAACCAAAACATCAACCAGAAAACAACCAAAACAGCAACCAGAAAACAGTAAAACAACAAACAAAAAATTGGAAAATAGCGAGCAGAAACAGCGAACCAGCAACCAGAAATAGTGAACCAGTGATCCTTTCGGCGACGGCCTAACGGACTTCTGAGAAAGCAACTTAAAAGGTAAGACATGAGGGCACCCTTACCACATTTATTTTTATAGTTCCGGACACTGCAAGCCTGGCTGGACGTGAAATACGTCCAGCTAAGTATGCAAAGTCCTACATCAAAGACGGCCAAATTTCTGGTCACATTCTTTTCTTTCTTCGGCATTTTGTTATTTATTTTGTATCTATTTAGTGTTATCTTTTTTTATCTATTTGTTCGCTTTTATTGTTATTTTATTATTTCACCTTTATTTTGTTTATGTTTTTCATGTTGAAAACTATACGCATATGCATGATTATATTTTTATGTCCGTTTACATTGCATTGATGATTATGTATGTTATTATCCCTTGCGGTATATCGGATGGAAACCCAGACGTAAATTCCGTAGCCGAATCCGAATGGAAGGTAGTGTGATATGTACTTGGGATACAACTCCACGTGCCACTTGGGAAACTCATACATGTGTGATTAACCCCATTTTTGTTTGCAAATTATTTATTGACTATTTTCTTGTTTTTGACTGTTTATTATAATTTTCGTTATCGCATCTTGTATTTTTTAATATAATATGCTTTTGGAACTATGTTATTGTGATTATTAATACTTATGGGTGTGCAAATTTGTGTTTATTTGAATTACTTTGCATGAACTGCATAAGACTTGGCTATACCATTGTGTGAACCCGTCCATTATACTGGCATATGTAAGGGACCATTCTGAACCCAACGGTTTGAGGTCTTCTCTTGTAAGGGGTAAGTGCGGCCTTAAATCTTTCCCAGTTCACACTGGGTGGCGACTCATTTATTCTCATGTTTAGTCCCATGCGGGCTACTCCGTACTCTCTACGGGCTGCGAGCCTAATAGTGTCATGGTCGCCGAGCATCATAGGCATAGTGGTAAACCCTGCTTCGCTCTCATAGATGGCGACTCCAGTGGGGATAGAAAATCGGCCCCGAAACAATACCTTGTAGTGTCCGTGGATTTGGCTTTGGTTAACCAAGTCTCATATATTTTGCATACCCTTCTTACCCCTGATGGCATCATGTATCGTGAAGTCACTTTCACTCAAGGCGGCGGTTCGTTATGTGATGATAACCATCACTCGTTGGCACGTATCCTAGGGTATAAAAAAGACGTGCACACTTGGTAGCTCGAACCCTTGAGTGGGGAGACCTAGTTGTGTGCAACCCTTCGCCGATGAGAGCCTTATTCATACCCTTGTAAGCTCACATATGAACCATAGTTATGTGTCCTATAGAAGCTACCCCCATGCTTGTGTTTGGGCCCATTATCATTTGGATCCATTTTGGCCTCTCGTCATAGGATACGAACTTATTGGGCCACTTAAACTGGGACGAGTTTGTATATTATGATGATTGGGCCAAAATTTTTCAAAATGATGATGGATCACCTTGTGTTTGGGCCCCCTATCATTTGAAGTTATTTAGCCACCTTATCGCAAAAGTGTAAACCTGTTGAGCCTTTTCAACTGGGACAAGTTTACACCTTGCGATAATCTGATTGAACGCTTTAAAATGATAACGGGCCAACTTGTATGAAAATGTTGATGGGCTTAGAAGGTCAAACATGATCCGAATATGCCAGACGTATGAGTCCGATATCTGCAATGGCTTTCATCCAGGAAGGGTACGCCTTGTTATGGCATATTTGTATACTTTTGGATACCTCCAAGTCCGTCTCCACCACAACCGTGATTACCGAGGGCCTAATTCGTTGTTTCTAGACAATGGCACGATCTCCATAATAGGCTTAGTCAATATTGTAAATGGGATGTCTTTGTCTTTTACTGATGAAGAGTGACTGAGGTAGCCAAGGTTTACCCATGTAGCGTAGGAGAGAATGATTTTGTGTACCCCACATTGGTGCATAAAATGAGCCACCTAGGGCAGAAATGGACTTACCACAGATGTGGGAGAAATAAGGTCAGAAGGGTATATGATATTTTGATAACCACATGCATCTCATGCAAGCATAGATATCCGTTGGGTTAGAGAAGAATGAAGACTTGTCAAGAAGAGGTAAGCAAGCATGAGTGCGTCGGATATTGAAGGTTCCCGCATGGATCAATTGAAGACCAACATCACTAAAATTACCGAGCAACTACAAGCTTTGACCAACCCTATGGCCAATCTGACAATACCCCGCATAGTGGGAACATAAAATAATGAGGATGGAAGGCGTGAGGAGCCCCCGAGTAAGGTGAACGAAGAAATCAACGTTTTTGATGATGACATGGCTGAGTATGCCGCGGGAAGGATAGCCGGGTCTCAGGAAGAGTTACAGAAACTCAGAGAACAAGTAGAGTCAGTTACCCGCAAGATGAAGGGAAAACATGAAGATCTATTAGACTATGATGCAATGAATTTCGAAGAACAGGTGCCTCCCCAGTTTAAGATGTCTGACATGGCCAAGTTCAACGGAAATGGAGATCCTAGGGTCCATCTCCGACAATATATTTCAGTGATGAGTTCAGTGGGTTTGTCGAAGCGCCAGGTGCAGAAGATGTTTGGAATGTCACTAGAAGGGGCACCCGTAGTATGGTATCATGGCCTAAAGAAAAAGGTAAGAGATGACTGGAGGGCATTAGCGGAGGCCTTTCTGAACAGTATGTCACGGACCTGGAGATAGATTTGTCGCTCTATGACCTAGAAAACACCAAGCAGAAGTTAGAAGAGAGCTTCAAGATTATGTGGATCGCTGGAGAAGCCAGCTCTTGAAAATACAGACACGGCCCTCGGAGAAGGACCAGATTAAGATGATCATTAAGGGCACCAAGCCCTCTATTTATAACAAGCTGAGGAGGATGACCTCCATGATTAGTGACTTTCGACAGTTAAAAGAAATTGTCATAGATATCGAGGAAGAAGAAGCCGAGAACAAAAAGTTTTTCGGCCAGAATAGAAAGACCGTTGGGGGGCCTTCAGGGGCCGCCATCAGAAATAGGCGATTCTCCAATTTTGGTAGACCTTTGTGAGAGGTGTTTGAAAAGCTGAAGAGGCAAAGACTCCTAAAACCCTTAGAACCTAGACCACTTCCAAACCATGTGCCACACCACCTCTACCTAAACCTATACTGTCACTATCATTAGCAAAAAAGCCACGAAACTGACAACTGCGCCCGCCTCAGGTATGAGATCCAAGACCTCATTGACACTCATAAAATACCCGACCCGGAAAAAGAATAACCCAACACACACAGAAACCCTCTACCCAATTACCACTTCGTTCCACCACCCACCTACATGATCAACTTCGTCATGCCCGAAAGCTTTGTCCTCCAAACTCTCAGCCACCAAGCCTCCTGCATGGGGATATGGGATAGCAGTAGTGAAGATAAAACAGAGCAGGGGATAGATTTCTAGGAAAATTTCTTGAGCAGTGACGAAGAGGAGGTAAAAGGGATGACTTGCAGTGGACGTTCTTACAGTGATATAACGGAGAAAGGCAAAGAAGTGCTAACAAAAGGCCAAGAGATGACGAAGAATACGGATAACACCAAGTGGGATACTTTGTTATGTCAATTGAAGAAGACACGGGTGTAGGCACTGCATTTTTGCATATAAGTCCCGATGATGAGTCTCACCTGGAGACACTACCTCTTTAAATTGTGGAAGTCGCGGGAAACGGACGTCAGAATGGAAGAGTCAGAAATTGACACCTTGGTGGATTTAATTCATTTGTTTAGCTTCGGTTTCGCTTGTTGGACCTCTGTTTTAAAACACATCATTAGCCCAAAACCAAAGCCACACGCCCACCTAGCCAAAGCCCATTAAATCACATCCAATAATAATTAAAATATTTAAAACACATGTCAAAAATTAAATAAAATAAAATAAATAAAATAAAATCCCAATAATCATCTTCCTAACTAAAACAAATCACCTCCCTAATTAAATATATCATTTCCTTATCACACACTAATTAAAAATATCTCCCATAATTACAATATTCTTTCCCTGCCTATACAAGATAAACCCCAACCCTTGCCTATAAAAAGAGGCACAAACTCAACCCTTGACTCCCCTAGTTTGCTCATTCTCACGCATCTCACAAAGAAAAACCCTAAAACTCTTCTCAGCAACCTTCTTCTTCCCATCAAAACTCATGGCATAACAAAAACCCTAAATCAACTCACGCTAACGCCCTCAGCCTCTCAACTCCACTCACGCACCATCTGACCAGCCTTCAACTCATGCACCAATAAACTCCCCACTTCACGTTGAAGCCTTCAATAGCCCCCTTCACGTTGAAGCTTTCACCAGCCCCTTTCACGCACAACAACTCCATACTTCACGCTGAAGCCCTCAACAGCCCCCTTCCCGTTGAAGCCTTCACTAGACCTCTTCACGCACAACAACACCCCTCTCCATCGAGCATCCCTGGACATAAAATATCCACTGACTGAATAAATAGCACACAAATACTTGCCATCCTTCCACGCACAATAATACCCATCCAGCAGCCCTAAAGCCACGCCAAAACAGCAACCAATACTGCCACATATATCCTCCACAAACTGCACTGAAAACAACCCAGAAACTGCCCAAATAACTTCACAAATAGCAGCCCCAATACCCCTTAAAAATGCCAAAATAGTCCCTTGATACAGTGAAAACAGTGACAAAAAATACAGCAAAAATAGTAGCAAAATGGAGTGAAAATAGCAGCCCAAACAGCGAAACAGCGAAGGAAAATATTGAACCAGTGAACCGGAAGAGTTGCAGAGCATCAACCCTTCGACAGCCGCATACCACACTTTCGAGAGATGACTAAAGAGGTTAGACCTGAGGGCACCTTCTTTATTTATTATCCTTCATTTTCATTTATTTTAGTACTTTATTTCATATGAGTATTGTGGATTGGTGCATGATGTGATTTCCTGATGAACGAAATATGTGTTCTCTCTTGTGGTATATCGGATGGAAACCCGGACGTAAATTCTGTAGCCAAATCCGAATAGACGGTATTGCGGTTTGCACTTGGGATACAATGCCACGTACCACTTGAGAGATTCACATGTTTCGTTTCATCCAACCTTGCGTTTTAAGCATGATTTAGTCGTTAGTATGTTATTTATTTTTAAGCATGATTTAGTCGTTAGTATGTTATTACTTTCTGCATGTTACTTATTTATGCATGGTAATGTAATGCGCATGGGCTAGCTAGGGTTGATTAAATGTCCTCCGTTTTGAGGATGAAAAGCCAAAGGGCTACCTTTGCCCTGACGTTTTGCCGCGCTGGACGAAGTATGTTTGATTGAATGTGAGATATGTTTAATCAGATATACGGAGTTCCACATTATTGTCTCATTCATTTGTATGCATTGTAATATAATGCGCATGGGCAAACTAGGGTGGATTAAAGGTCCTCTATTCGAGGGAAATGCCTGAAGGCTACCTTTACCACGATGTTTTTCTGCGCCTTTTATTATGTCATTTACCCTTTGTATATCATTGCTTTATTTATGCATGCATTGCATTCTAGTGCGTATGGGCTAACTAGGGTGGATTAAAGGTCCTCTATTAGAGGGAAATGCTTAAAGGCTACCTTCACCACGATGTTTTGCTGCGCCGGACGAGGTACACTCAATTGAACGTGAAATGTGTTCAATCGGGCATACAAGGTCCCATATTATTTATTTGTTTATTCATGTATTGATAATTTAATGCGCATGGGCTAGCTAGGGTGGATTAAAGGTCCTCTATTCGAGGGAAATGCCTAAAGGCTACCTTAACCACGATGTTTTGCCACGCCGGACGAAGTGCACTCGATTAAATGTGAAATGTGTTCCATCGGGTACACGAGGTCCTACATTGTGTATTTGTTTATCCATGCATGTGTTTGTGTCATTTCAGATGCCATTTTGGCAATCTCATTCGAACGCGTTTACGAACGCTACACGAACGTATTCATTCTACCTCATCCCGTTCGAACGCGTTATGAACGCGCATGTATTTTGTTTTATCATGCATCAGGTCTTATGTTATACGAACGCGAACATTCTGTTCACCGTTCGAACGCGTTTTCAAATGCTACACGAACGCACATACAGTGAACATATTTCTTTTCATCACATTTCATGCATGTTCGCTTCTTTGGTAATTTCTTTCATACTAGAAACTTAATATGTCTCTCATATATTTATGTTTTACTCGTATTGCCATGTTTATCGATTTAATGTGTTTATGAAATTATATGTCTACCGTTATTCCAATTTATTTTCATGCCTGTGAACTTAGAAATAGAATACTCTTAGAAATATATGTTGCGTAGATCCGATTAAATTATTGCACAAATCATTTCATTACAAATGGCATAAGTAATGGGCCATTCCGAACCCAACGGTTTGAGGTCTTCCCTTGGGAGGGGTGAGTACGGCCTTAAATCATTTTCCCGGTTCACACCGGGTGGCGACTCCATTTTTTAGTTCTCCAGTTTAGTCCCCCGCGGGCTACTCCGTACTCCCAACCAGGTCGTGAGCCCGGGACAGCGTCACCAATTTCTGTGTCCTACAACGGGCACATGTGAACATATTGGAGTTATTATGCGCCTCTCAAGAGCACATGTGTGCCATGGTAGAAGCTCTAAGCAAGATAATGGTACCTGAAGATGCAAACCCGACTATGTTCGTAGGGTCGGTATAGAAAGAGGGAAGACATATGATAACATTCTCTGAAGAAGACCTCCTGATGGAAGGGAGGAATCACAACAAGCCGCTATTCATAAAAGCGAAAGTAAAAGGCAAGAAGACATCTTGTGTGATGGTGGATGATGGTTCATCT
This sequence comes from Zanthoxylum bungeanum, assembly GCA_019454045.1. Classification (NCBI taxonomy): domain Eukaryota; kingdom Viridiplantae; phylum Streptophyta; class Magnoliopsida; order Sapindales; family Rutaceae; genus Zanthoxylum; species Zanthoxylum bungeanum. The sequence goes on along the minus strand of SKCR01040927.1, from coordinate 66,811 downwards.
ATCAATGTGTGCCCTTTGAAGATTCTGTCAAGGTTGGGTATGTGGACAATAGATTTAAGCCCATCCAGCATGACTATCAAAGCATATGACGATAGTAAGCGAGGAGTCAAAGGTAATTTTGTCACAGTAGTCAATGTGGGCCCAATAGAAGACGGGTTGAGTTTACAATGCTTGATATCCCAGCTAAATTTGCTCTGTTATTGAGGAGGCCATGGTTTCATAGACTTGGGGGCGTGCCATCCACCTTGCACCAGGTTATTAAGTTCCCGTATGGAGAGGAAGTCATCACCATCAGGGCTGAAGTAGACAATGTTGTGGCTGGTTTAGACATACAGCCTTTCACAAGGTTCCAAGTGGCAGCAAACTTTGAAGAATGGGTGGACCCTAAAGTGGCTAGAATCATGAAAAAAATGAAATATGAGTTGGGCACAGGTTTGAGTGCTAGAGGCCAGGGAATAAGAGCACTGCCAGATTTCAAGGGACAGACTACTCAGAGACGATTGGGGTATGAATCCGATGGGAATGAGCTGAAGACTAAGAAAAAAGGGATTAGCTGATAAAATACTTTGTGAAAGCCACATGGTATCAAAGAGAGCCTGGACTCGTAGAAGTTAATGGGATCATAGTGCCAGGATTCGAGATCTTCAAGGATGTGATGGGAAAGAACCACAGGCAGAGGAAGTTGCAAAAAAAGAGATAAATGGGAAGAAGAACTACTGCAGTTTGAGAATCTGACGCTCGAAGAAAGCAAGAAGACGGGAGAAGACAAGGCTGCGAATGACTAAGATGTTTATTTTCCTGACTTACTTGATTGTAATCCTGCATTTATTAATCATAAAGACATTGATTTTGCTTACTTGTTCAAGTCTTTTCCTGTTAGTCTACATCATAACATGCATGACATGAGCATATTTGACATTAACTCAACAAAGACAAATGCATTTAATCTTGGTACATGTGAAAACCCAAGGAAATTTTGATTGCAAGTGAGGTTACCTCTGATGAGCGAAAAGAATTGGAGGGAATGTTAATAAAATATGCAAAAGTATTCGCCTGGACCTATGAAGACATGCCGGAAGTAGACATGGGTATTTCCCAGCACGTGATACCAACTTATCCTAACATAAGGCCAGTAAAACAGATGCTCCGAAGAATGAGGCCAGAATGAGCCGAAAAGGTTAAGGAAGAAGTCAAGAAGTAGATAGATGTGGGGTTCTTAGAGGTGGTGAAGTACCCCGAGTGGTTAGCCAACATTTTATCGGTACCGAAGAAAGATGGAAAGGTCAGAATATGAGTGGATTATAGGGACCTCAACAAAGCTTGCCCAAAATATGATTTTCCCCTACCTCATATAGACGTGTTGGTTGATAGCGCGGCTCTATCTGCTATATACTCGTTCACATATGGATTTTAAGGATATAATCAGGTCTTCATGGCCGAAGAAGACAAGCATAAGACTGCCTTCGTCACTGAGTGGGGTACATATTATTACAAGGTGATGAGCTGAAGAATAAGAAAAAAGGGATTAAGCTGATAAAATACTTTGTGAAAGCCACATGGTATCAAAGAGAGCCTGGACTCGTAGAAGTTAATGGGATCATAGTGCCAGGATTCGAGATCTTCAAGGATGTGATGGGAAAGAACCACAGGCAGAGGAAGTTGCAAAAAAAGAAGATAAATGGAAAGAAAAACTACTGCAGTTTGAGAATCTGACGCTCGAAGAAAGCAAGAAGACGGGAGAAGACAAGGCTGCGAATGACTAAGATGTTTATTTTCCTGACTTACTTGATTGTAATCCTGCATTTATTAATCATAAAGACATTGATTTTGCTTACTTGTTCGAGCCTTTTCCTGTTAGTCTACATCATAACATGCATGACATGAGCATATTTGACATTAACTCAACAAAGACAAATGCATTTAATCTTGGTACATGTGAAAACCCCAAGGAAATTTTGATTGCAAGTGAGGTTACCTCTGATGAGCGAAAAGAATTGGAGGGAATGTTAATAAAATATGCAAAAGTATTCGCCTGGTCCTATGAAGACATGCCGGAAGTAGACATGGGTATTTCCCAGCAAGTGATACCAACTTATCCTAACATAAGGCCAGTAAAACAGATGCTCCGAAGAATGAGGCCAGAATGGGCCGAAAAGGTTAAGGAAGAAGTCAAGAAGTAGATAGATGTGGGGTTCTTAGAGGTGGTGAAGTACCCCGAGTGGTTAGCCAACATTTTATCGGTACCGAAGAAAGATGGAAAGGTCAGAATATGAGTGGATTATGGAGACCTCAACAAAGCTTGCCCAAAATGATTTTCCCCTACCTCATATAGACGTGTTGGTTGATAGCGCGGCTCTATCTGCTATATACTCATTCACAGATGGATTTTAAGGATATAATCAGGTCTTCATGGCTGAAGAAGACAAGCATAAGATTGCCTTCGTCACTGAGTGGGGTACATATTATTACAAGGTGATGCCGTTTGGACTTAAGAACGCGGGAGCCACTTATCAACGAATGGCCACTACATTATTCCACGACTTGATGGATAAGGAGATTGAGGTATACATGGATGACATGATGGTTAAATCAGAGACGAGGGCCGAACATATAGAAGCACTGGAGAAATTCCTTCAAATAGTCGATAAGAAAAACCTCCGACTCAACCCCAAGAAGTGTGTGTTTGGGGTAACATCTGAAAGTTGTTAGGGCATACGGTTGGAATGGGAAGGATAGAAGTGGACCCTGAAAAGATCAAGGCAATTACCGAGATGCCCGCACCGAAGAAAGAAAAGGAAGTTAGAGCTTTTCTCAGGAAAATCCAGTATATCAGTCGATTCATTGCCAAGTTAACATTAGTATGTGAGCCCATCTTCAAGCTATTGAGGAAGGACCAGCCTGTGGAATGGAATGGGCAATGTCAAGAAGCTTTTGACAAAATCAAAGAATATTTGGTTAAACCGCCCGTCTTGAAACCCCCAAGGTCGGGCAAACCCTTGGTGTTGTATTTGGCCATAGAACCTGAAGCGTTGGGGGCGATGATGGTACAGGCAGATGAGACAAGGGTGGAACATGCAGTCTACTACCTCAGTAAGAAGATGCTTCCATATGAAGCCTGTTATCAAGAGGTGGAAAAGATATATTTGGTGATGATATGGGCTTCCCGAAAGTTGTGTCATTACTTCCAATCCTATAAGATACAAATGGTAGCAAATGAGGATCCCCTAAAGTATTTACAATTAGTACCTTCACTAATGGGGAATAAGACTGTCAGATTTGGAAGGGAACGAGTTCACCGAGCCCATCAACGTGGATAGGCTCAAGCGATACTTTGCATAAAATAAAATTAAAAAAAAAAAGAAAAAAAAAGGCTCGTTGGTTTGAAAATCCGCAAAGGACAGCCCAAACAAAATATAGAGCATGAGTGAGCAAGAAAAATGGTTAATTGTAAAATCCGTGAGGAACAGTTAGCGATAGAGGTATCCTTGCAATGTAGTTCATTATTTCCTACACATATACTAAGAAGTAATGCAAACGCCTTTATTGAAACAAATGTTCAAGGTGTTCATAGATTGCATAATTCCCAGCTGATCGGGAAAGATTAGAGTCAAGTAATTATAAATCACGTCTTTTGTTTCTTAGATGCTGGACCAAGGTCAGGAGATCTAGGAGAATAACTCCAAGAATGTAGAGGAACCACGGGAATGAGGACGAGCAACTCCAAGAATGGAGACAACCTCGAGAATGAGGACGAGCAAAGAGCCTCGGGAATAAGTATAGATCTAAAAAAAAGAAAAAAAAGAATAAAAAGAATAAAAAGAAAAAAAAATTTAGCTCACTGAGTTGAAAACTTGAAAAAGCGACTCAGGCAAGATAGAGCAATTCGTTAAGTTGAAAATCCGAAAGGACAGCTTAGGCAAAAGATAGGACGAACCTGCAAGACAAAGGGACTCCCAAGAAACCAGCTTACAGGATGGTGCTTTATCCTGTCTAAACCATGAAGCGTCTTGGGCCAAGATACAGAATGAGACTACGATATTCCAGGGACGAGACCCTACCTCCATCCTGGAAAATACACGTAGAATGACCTGTAACTCAATAGACAAAGCATAAGGCAGTACATTTTCTGCATCCTCAGGACAGTAAAGGAAAGCTTCGGGAATCAGAAGACATGAGGCCGCTTTCAAAAAAGGCGTAATCCATTTTGACCCGGTATAGGTAGCGAATAGCAGAAAGCTGAACCATGTATGGGGATGACCAGTCTACCAACCCGCGAATAAGGGACACAACGAGGTCTTGAGCCATGGGACCAAAGAGAACTGAGCAATCACCGGAGGAAAATTGGCAGAAGGAAACTGTAAGCAGACCAAGGGGTGACCAAAGATTTTTATAGGCAAAGGGCACCAAAGGCCAAAAGAAAACCCTATAGCGCAAGAAAAGCCTAACCAAGGATGACATCAAGCCAATAGGACAAAGAAACCCCATCACAATAGGGAATGCATCCATGCATACATGTCGCATACGCACAATTTTTGTTTTGTGTTCGCAGGCTTTGAAGAAAAAGAAAAAGCGGTGAGGATGAAGAACTCCGAGAATGGAGAACAACCTCAGAAATGAGGACGAGCAAAGAGCCTTGAGAATGAGGACGGGTAAGGGGTCGAAGTGTCTCACCACCATCAGTTCAACAGTTTCGGGAATGAATCTCAGAGATCGAAGCATCTCACACTCAGCAGATTCAGGAATGAATCTCAGGGTCGAGGCCCACATTATCAACAGTTTGGGAATGAATCCCAGAGGTCGAAGCACCTCATCATCATGGAAAAAACTCCCTAGTGGATCGAAGAGTCACACAGATGGACTAAAACGCCATCACCAATTCAGTTCGGGAATGAATCCCATAGGTCAAAGCACCTCGAGATCGAAGCATCTCACACCCAACATGGTTCGGGAATGAATCCCAAGGGTCGAAGCACCTCGCCATCAACTCAACTCAATTCGGAGATCGAAGCATCTCACACTTGGAATAGATTTGGGAATGAATCCCAGAGGTCGAAGCGCCTCAGAGATCGAAGCATCTCACACCCAGAATGGTTCGGGAATGAAACCCATGGGTCGAAGCAACTCGCCATGAATCTCAGAGGTCGAAGCACCTCAAGATCGAAGCATCTCACACCCAGCATGGTTCGGGAATGAACCGCAGAGATCGAAACATCTCAGAGATCGAAGCATCTCACACTCGGAATGGTTCAGGAATGAACCCCAGAGATCGAAGCATCTCTAAGATCGAAGGATCTCATACTAGGAATGGTTCAAGAATGAACCCCAAAGATCGAAGCATCTCACACTAGGAATGGTTCGGGAATGAACCCCAGAGATCGAAGCATCTCACAATAGGAATGGTTTGGGAATGAACCCTAGAGATTGAAGCATCTCACACCCAGCATGGTTCGGGAATAAATCCCAGGGGTCGAAGCACCTCGCCATCAACTCAACTCAGTTCGGGAATAAATCCAGAGATCGAAGCATCTCACACCTAGGGGTCGAAGCACCTCGCCATCAACTCAACTCAGTTCGGGAATAAATCGCGGAGATCGAAGCATCTCACACCCATGGGTTGAAGCACCTCGCCATCAACTAAACTCAGTTTGAGAATAAATCCCAGAGATCGAAGCATCTCATACCTAGGGGTCGAAGCACATCGCCATCAACTGAACTAAGTTTGGCAATAAATCCCAGAGATCGAATCATCTCACACCCAGCATGGTTTGGGAACAAATCCCAGGGGTCAAAGCACCTCGCCATCAACTCAACTCGGTTTGGGAATAAATCCCAGAGATCGAAGCATCTCGCAAAAGCAGCGAAACAACAGGTAAGTCCGGCGACGGCCGGCGAACCAGGTAAGTAAAAAGGCATGCATGACATTGATAGGGTTGTCACTGTCACACAATGCACAAGCCCCATAAAAGTGGGGGTGACTATAGACACTGAATTTTTGCATAAGCCCGAGGATGAGCCTCGTATGGAGGCACTACTTGAAAAGTTGCGGAAGTTGTGAAAAATGAATGCCGGAAGGAAGGAAAACCTCCAAAATTAGCTCCACATCGGACTCAGACTTACTAGCCAGCCTCAGATTCACTCAGTCAGTTTATGTTTTAAACTATATCCTCGGACACGCCCTTGCACCCTTCAAATTCGGTCCATCCACACAACCCGAAGCCCATGCAATCCATCCACACGCAAAAGACCCATGGAATCCATCCACACGCAAAAGACCCATGGAATCCATCCACACGCAAAAGACCCATGGAATCCATCCACACGCAAAAGACCCATGGAATCCATCCACACGCAAAAGACCCATGGAATCCATCCACACGCAAAAGACCCATGGAATCCATCCACACGCAAAAGACCCATGGAATCCATCCACACGCAAAAGACCCATGGAATCCATCCACACGCAAAAGACCCATGGAATCCATCCACACGCCCAAAACCCCATGCAATCCACATGTCCAATTATCCTCATCAACACTTTCCTATTTAATGAGATTTGAAATCTCATCCTCACCAATTTACAAGATTTGAGATCTCCCCATCACCAAATTTTAGGATTTTATTCCTAAAATAATTTAAGAATATATCTCCCAAATTTCCATGATTTGTTTCCCTATTTGGAGATTCCTTCAAATCATTATAAAAGAAGACTCTTTTCTTTTTTTGGGAGGACTCATGGACGACAACCCTAAGCACTTCTCTTCTTCTTTCATGGCAACGTTGACACAAAAAACCCTAGAGAAGACCGAAACAACATGAGAAAAAAAAAAGAGAAAAACAACAAGGCATCACCGAAAAAATAAGAGAAATAGTGAGGGAGAAATCGAAACAACAACCAGCCAACAAACCAAAACCACCGAAACAACTAGCCAACAAAACAAAATCACCAAAAAAAACAACCAAAAACCAGAGAAACCGCAAAATAGGGACCAGAAACCGTGAAACAACAACAAGGAAAACATTGAAAACAGCAACCAAAACACCAAAAACAGCAACCAAAATAACCAAAAACAACAGCAAAAAACAACCAAAAACAACCAAAACAGCAGCCAAAAACAACCAAAAACAGCAACCAGAAAACAACCAAAACAGCAACTAGAAAACAACCAAAATAGCAACCAGAAAAGAGCAAAATAGCAAACAGAAAATAGCAAAATAGCTAGTAGAAATAGCAAACCGGCAACCAGAAATAGCGAACCAGCGATCCTTCCGGCGACGGCCTAACGTACTTCTGAGTAAGCAACTTAAAAGGTAAGACCTGAGTGCACCCTTACCATATTTATTTTTATAGTTCCGGACGCTGCATGCGTGGCTGGACGTGAAATACGTCCAGCCAGGTATGCGAAGTCCTACATCAAAGACGGCCAAATTTCTGGTCATATTCTTTTCTTTCTTCGGCATTTTGTTATTTTTTTTTATCTATTTAGTGTTATCTTTTTTATCTATTTATTCACTTTTATTGTTATTTTATTATTTCGCCTTTATTTTGTTTATGTTTTTCATGTTGAAAACTATACGCATATGCATGGTTATATTTTTATGTCCGTTTACATTGCATTGATGATTATGTATGTTATTATCCCTTATGGTATATCGAATGGAAACCCAGACATAAATTTCGTAGCTGAATTCGAATGGACTGTAGTGCGGTCTGTATTTGGGATACAACTCCACGTGCCACTCGGGAAATACTCATACATGCGTGGTTAACCCCCCTTTTGTTTGCTATTTATTTATTGACGTTTTTCTTGCTTTTGACTATTTATTATAATTTTTGTTATCGCATCTCATATTTTTTAATTTAATATGCTTTTGGAACTATGTTATTGTGATTATTAATATTTATGGGTATGCAAATTTGTGTTTATTTGAATTACTTTGCATGAACTGCATAAGACTTGGCTATACCATTATGTGAACCCGTACATTATACTGGCATAAGTAAGAGACCATTCTGAACCCAACGATTTGAGGTCTTCCCTTGCGAGGGGTGAGTGCGGCCTTAAATCTTTCCCAGTTAGCATTGGGTGGCGACTCATTTATTCTCCGGTTTAGTCCCCCGCGGGCTACTCCGTACTCTCTACGGGCTGCGAGCCCAACAGTGTCGTGGTCGTCGAGCATCATAGACATAGCGGTAAACCCCACTTCGCTCCTACACCATCCCTAATGAATTTTATTTTATCTTCGCGATTATCAAACACCATTCCTAAAGAACGACAACGAGTGTTACAAGTACATCGTTCATATTTATAACAAACACATAATCGTTTAGCTATTCTTTTCTTAGCATAGGTTTTTTTTCCTAAACCAGGCAGAAATGAAATAAAAGAGTTAGATGACTCACCTGCCAAGCAAACTCGTGCTTCAATTATCCAACGAATATCACTAGAAATACCTTTGATCATCAGAAGTTTCAATCTTTCAATTCGTGCTTTGTAGACTTTCATCAAAGAGTTTTGAGGGAGAGAAGGAAAATGATTGTGAAGTTTTGCGAGAACGTCTTCCATCATGTCTGTGACTTTTCCTACAAAAATTAAACACACAAAATCTCAATATATACACAAATTTCATGGGTTTCCTCATTACTAGCGCTAAGTTTAACGTCGTCATCTAGACATGATTGCCCGGACATTAGACTGGATCTGCCAGTGTGAGACTCTCTTTTTGTCGCTCAAATGATTTTCCCTAATAATGCTTGACATGTTGGCTGTTGACCTTAAATATGTTGTTGGAGTTGGGGTTATGTATCTCAACTAATCAGTATGGTAGTACTTGGGTAATCACAAATGGACTAGACCACATTGATTCAGCTTGTCAGGGAAAAGTTTCAACCTTGAGTTGTATAACAACACCTGCTACCCTGGGTCCAGTTTTCTACGCACTATTTTCTGATCATGCCATTTCTTGGTCTTTTCTTTGTACAGTTTGGCATTCTCATAAGCATGAAGGCGAAATTATTCTAATTCGTTTAGTTGGTGGAGCCGTTTCTCTCATGCTGCTTGTAGATCAAAACTTAGCTTCTTCAGTGCCCAATACGCTTTATGTTCAAGCTCCACATGCAAATGGCATACTTTCCCAAACACTAGTCGATATGGGGACATTCCAATGGGTGTCTTGTATGCTATCCAGTAGGCCCATAATGCGTTATCCAATTTTATAGACCAGTCTCTCATTGTTGAACAAACAGTTCTCTCCAGGATTCTTTTGATTTCTCTATTGGAAACTTCGACCTGACCACTTGACTGCGGATGGTAAGTAGTGGCAACTTTGTGAGTAACTCTGTATTTTTCTAGGAGTGTGTCAAAGTATCTGTTGCAGAAGTGTGTGCCACAATCGCTGATGATTGCCCGAGGTGTTCCAAAGCGAGTGAAAATATTTTTCTTGAGCAAATGTAAAACCACTTTGGAATCATTCCATGGTAGTGTTGTTGCTTCAACCCATTTGGAGACGTAGTCATCTGCGACCAGGATGTACAGGTTTCCATATGATGGAACAAAGGGTCCTACAAAGTCAATCCCCCATAAATCAAATATCTCCACTTTGAGAATGCTTTGAAGAGGTCATTCATTTCTCCTCGAAATATTTCTCGTTCTCTGGCACCTATTACATTGAAGAATAAATAAGTGAGCATCTTTAAACAAGGTGGGTCAGAACAAACCTGATTGCAGCATTTTGGCTGTTGTTTTGTCTTCGCTGATGTGTTTTTCATATGGTGATGAATGATAATGCTGCAAGACACTATTAACCTCCTCATATGGTAAACAATGCCATAATAACTAATCAGCATAATGTTTGAATAGGTACGACTCATCCCAGACATAGTGCTTGACTTCTTTGAAAAATTTCTTTCATTGTTGATATGTCCATTCCAACGGCCATTTCCCCGATACAGTGTAGTTTACATAGTCAGCATACCATATGAATTCCTGCTGCTTGATGACAAACAACTGTTCATTTGGAATATAGATTGTTTCCCTGTCTGTTGAAGTTGCTGACATAGTTCACAGTCTCATCATGTTGGTTGTAAGATTATGCCTCTAGTGTTCCTCCATATGGTGAACTTGTGAATCCAGCATTAACCTGCATGCTAAGAGTTTCCAGATAATTGCATATCTGATCCAGCTTGGCATTCACAACAATATTGGTTCCTACTTCGTGGATTCCTTCTATTCGATGGATCATGCTCCTCTATATTGGCCACAAGAAATTATTGTTGGCCATTTCTTCAATTAAGTCCCAGGCCTGATCTTCTCATTTTTCCATTAATGCTCCTCCAACAGCAGCATCTATTGTGGTTCTCATTAGTCCAGAAAGACCATTATAGAAGGTTTGGACTTGTAGCCACTGTACAATCTCATGGTGAGGACATTTTCGGAGCAATTCCTTATATCTTTCCCATTCTTCGCAGATGGATTCTGAGTCATGTTGCAAAAAGGATGTGATGTCGTTTCTCAACTTTGCTGTTATGGCTGGGGGAATATATTTTGCAAGGAATTTGGTGGCCAAAGTGTTCCAAGTTATGATGGAACTTGCTGGTATTGAATGAAGCCAAGTCTTAGCTTTGTCTTTCAAAGAATATTGGAATACACACAGACGTATTGCTTCTTATGCCGCTCGATTGTAATTGAATATGCCATAAAATTCCAGTAAGTTGCTGATGTGGGCATTGGGATCTTCAGTTGCACTTCCCCCGAACTGAACTGATTGTTGAATAGATGTTTTGATGTCACACGCATTTGCAGGTAAGGGAGGAAGTACAATACATGATATGAAATCGTCAACCACTGGAATTTTTCGGTCTCAAATGCGAATTGGTGGTGCAACTTCCAAAGGTTCAGGTTCTTGATTGTTCATGTTGATAAGTGTTTCTCGATCTTCTCGTCTTTCCTTTCTAAACTGTCTGATTGTTCTTTCAATTTATGGGTCAAGCGAACAGATTTCAAAGCTTATGATTCTTCTCATGTAGTGTTTGAGAACCTGAAACACAAGAAAATAAAAAATAATAAGTAAAAACAAATTAGATACAAGTAAAATATCTAACCTCCAAATTAATAGTAAAAGATAAATAAGTCCCAGGCAACGACGCTAAAAACTTGATCGGTGAAATCACAGACGTAACGCAAGCGCACGTATCGCTCAAGTATTATAAAATGTATCGATCCCACGAGGACTTAATACCTATGCTATCAATTTATAAAGCTAAATGTCTACGAGTATCTAATTGATTCGATTGTTGGTTGGATGGTGATTTTTATCTAAAATAAGTAAATAAAACAAAACAAAGGTAAATTTCAAAATGAATTAATGATATGAAAATGTCCAGGGTTGTGAATCTTACCAATATCTTTTAAGGATGAGTTGATTACCTTATGCTTGTGTAATGTACTAGTTTATTAACCTGGAACACGAAGGTATGCAAAAGCCTCTTCCGATGGTCAGATGAAAACACCCAAAGTAACCCAATTAACTATATTCTTATGTTAATTAAGAAACTCTGAATTCATTAAGTTTAAGTTCCAATTATGGCTACCCACGCCCGACAAGTATATTCCTATCCTGGAAGGAAATCTCTAAGGTGAATGTGAGATCGTGAGCTATTGAGGCTACGACTAAACCTAAAATCACTTTTCCAAGTTCATTTTAAGTTTACCTAATCAATCTTATTAGTGGCCAATTAACAAGAAGCATTAAGAACTATACTCAATAAATAAACCAAAACATCACACAAGGCATAAGAAAAGTCAACTTATTAAACCATTGACATTAGTTTTCATCAAAACCCTAGAAAATGTATTTAGTTACAACATATATATAAGACTACTAAAGACTAAATAAACTAAACATCATAAAATAAGTTGAAAACTAAAAAGTAAAAATTACAACAATGAAATAAAATACTGCGGTTAGAGGATCCACTTTTTTATTTCCAATGTAGAAATCTCCCTTATTATAATATATAATTTTTCATTATATTACCAACCGACCATATAGGCGGTATCCTGATTAAGTCATATTTTAATTAATTCCAACCGACCATAAAAGCGGTATCAAATTAAGTCAGGTTAAAATTAATTTAATTAAGTCCAACTGACCATAAAGGCAATATCCCATTAAGTTAGGTTTTAAAATAATTTATATATTATAAATAAGGGAGAGTAATCTAAATTATCAAAATAAAAGTTTCACCTTTTCACCCCAGCAGAAAGAAGTTACCTACTCATGCTTTAAGTAAAACAAAAAGAGTTTTATTACTAAAATAAAAAGAAAATACAAGAAAGATGAAATTAAACAAACAAGATACTCTCTTCTTAGTATTCTAAGGAAATTCCCCTGAAGAAAGTGTGAATTTTCCTTCTAATTTAGGCCTCTATTTATACGATCACAAAACGGTGCGCGTTACGACGCGGTAAGTCTTATGTGTCACGTCACGCGCTACAGTAGATGGGGGCTGTTGGTAGACTGAATTATTGTGTCGGCGTCGAGATGCAGAAGTCATGTGCATCGTGAAGCGTGCTACAGTGATGACGCAAGCGATGATGAGTGTCGATAGGCGAATTATTGGCCCGACGTCATGACGCGTTAAGGGTTGGGCGTTGCGATGCGTGAACATTAAATTTTCCATTTTTCCATTTTCATCCATTTTTCACCGTTTAGCCCCGATTTGATTCTAGCGAGTCCCAATATTTTATTTATCTAAAAAATAACACAAAATACATCAAAATATTCAAGAAACTATACAAAATATTAAGTAAAAAGGCAGTAAATATTGATTTATTTTCCACTTATCAATCATGCTGGTGTAAAATGTTTAATGTCTAAACATAATATAAAGCCAAGATTATTACGATGGATTTTATCGCTTCAAGAATTCAATCTCACAATCAATAACAAGAAAGGAGCATATAATTTAGTTGCACATTATTTATCGAGATTCACAAATGAGTCATCAATTGAAAAAACTCCTATCAATGAGTATTTTCATAATGAATTTTTATTTTCTATAAATACAATGCATTGGTATGCTGATATTATCAATTTTCTTGCAACATGAAAAATGTCCCCAGACTGGAGTAACCAAGACAAGAAGAATTTTTTGACCGAAGTCATGAAATTCTACTGGGACGATCCATACCTGTTCAATATTACCCTGATCATGTTTTTCGACGATGCACACTGGAAAATGAGATAAGTAGTGTTATTAAGTTTTTCACTCAAAAGCATGTGGATGTCATTTCTCATATAAGAAAACAGCCGCAAAATCTTGTAGTGTCAATTTTATTGGCCTACCTTATTTAAAGATACACATGCTTTTTGAAAAATTTGTGAAAATTATCAAAAGCTGAGATCCATTTTTTAAAAGACACATGATGCCTTTAAATCCCATCATTGTCATCGAAATATTTTATTATTGGGGAATAGATTTCATGGGTCCATTTCCACCGTCATTTGAATTTGTAAACATTTTAGTTACAGTTGATTACATCTCAAAATGGGTTGAGGTGATTCATTGTTTAAATAATGATCACAAAACAATAATTAATTTTTAAAGGAGGATATTTCAAGTCGATTTAGAATCCCTCAGGCCATTATAAGTGATGGAGGTAAACACTTTTATAACAAGTCATTTGAGTTTTTAATGAAAAATATGGAATTAAACATTAGGTTTCAACCTCCTATCACCTTCAGATAATTATCAAGTTACACTAGCAAATAGGGAAATCATATAAATTTTGGAAAAAATGGCCAACCCAATTCACAAAGAGTGGTCTCTTCGACTGGCTGATGCGATTTAGGCATATCGAACAACTTTCAAAACATCTTTAGCAATATTTGTCTATCGTCTAATTTATGGAAAACCTTGTCATTTGCCTGTAGAACTTGAACATAAGACATAATAGGCTATTAAGGCATTCAATTCAAACCTTTAAAATATCAGTTAGGAATGAAAATTATAATTAATGACGTTGAAGTACTATAAAATGATTCATATGAGAATGCGAGAATTCTTAAAGAAAAAATAAGGCATTTCGTGATAATCGAATTTCACGAAAAATATTTGAAATTGGTCAAAAAGTTTTTCTTTACAATTCTCGTATTCATTTATTTCCTAGAAAATTGAAATTCAAATGAATTGGTCTATTTATTGTGAAACATGTTTACCAATATGGAGCTATTGAAATTGAGAATCCTAGACATGTTTACAATTAATGATGTATTCAAAGTAAATGGAGAAAGTTTGAAACCATTTTTGGAGTATTCAAATTTTCAAAAATTCAGACCTAGTGTACTATGATTGATGCATTTTAATATGTTATTTCTTATTTTATTTTGTTTTTATCTAATTTTTTATATTTTGTTTTTATTTTGTAGCAATTTTTCTTTGGTGTCATAGTCTTACACCCCAGTTAAATAACAGATAACGATACTCCATGACTCTAAAGACAGTTGTTTCAATTTTCTAAAATTACTGATACCCTACAATTAAGGCATAAAAGAAACTCTCGCAAGACTCCACAAATATTTTCATTCTCTCCCTCAAAATGCTCTGATGAAAATTTACAAAGTACGCACCGAAAGAATAAGGCTTCCTAGGATAAATGGTTTACCTAATGATATTCGTTGGGTAATTGAAACAATGGTTCACTTGGCAGGTGAATTGTCTGATTCATTCATCTCTTACATATCTGGTTTAGAGAAAAGCACATATGCTAAGAAACGTAAAGCAAAATAATTAAATGTTTGTTATAAATGTGCGCAGTGGACGTGCAATACTCGTTGTCATTCGTTGGGAACGATGTCTGATAATTTCAAAGATAAAATTCAATTAATTAGAGATGGCTTAAGTAAGGAGTCCTTAAATGATATATCATTAACTATCGAGACACATCTTAGTGGATATATTTATAGAGTGATTCTCAATTTACATACAGAATTTCAAAAAGAAAGACAACAATACATTCTCGGAAATTTGACTTTAAAAGACCATGTTTGCCAATTTGTAAGAAAATTGGATGGGAAGTATATCTGAAATCCATAGAGGGCGTTCAAGCCGTTACTGAACGTAAAACCAGAGGAAGATGTGAGCCACAATGTAACATCCTCAATCCGAGAGATTCTACCGACAGGGAATATGCCGTATTATCCCCCTAAGCCTCTATCATCCTAACTAAAACAACACTGATACTCTTTTTAAATATAGTCTCATATATGGGACCATTGCCCATAACCATGACATAGAATATAAAACAGTACACATACAACTGAACACTTAACATCAATAATCTTAACAACTTTATACAAGAATACAACTTTATTATACGGTGTCTGAAAATGGACTTTACTTGACTTGACTGAATTCAATCTCTGACTTGACTTGGTGGACTGAACACCCTATTGACTGCCATCAGTATCCATCCTCCCGAGCTCGTCGTACGAGTAACCTGTAAAATAAAGAAACTGGGAGTGAGGGGGGTTAGATCGCTTTAAAACAAAAACTGAGGTGCTTTTATGAAAACTCTTAGTTCTAAAATAGAAATTGTCACCAGAAAAACATCTTTTCTGAAAATTCTTTTCTATTCTGAATACATCACTTTTCTGT
Source organism: Zanthoxylum bungeanum (assembly GCA_019454045.1). Taxonomy (NCBI): domain Eukaryota; kingdom Viridiplantae; phylum Streptophyta; class Magnoliopsida; order Sapindales; family Rutaceae; genus Zanthoxylum; species Zanthoxylum bungeanum. The sequence goes on along the minus strand of SKCR01040927.1, from coordinate 51,156 downwards.
AAAACTTTTTTGGAAAAGCTTTTCTGTCTGCAAAACTCTGAGCCTTTCGAAAGTACTAAGTTTTCTTTCTAAAACTCTTTAATAAAACTTTCATTTCTGAAAACTGCATCTCTGAAAATCTTTTCTCTTAAAATCTGTCATTGAAATCTGTCATCTTGTACATAATCATGTGGTCTTGGGGCGTTACGTCTCGCCATCCCCCAAGCCACTAAACCAGCAAACAGTGGTGCTATTAGTGCCACCAACCTGTCTCTGAAATCCGGGTCTAGGGGCCTCGCTATCGCACTAGCCCAATACCCAAGATCTATGGGCATCTATCATCCTTAGTCCTGTATCCCGTGTGCACACGTCTATATCCGGATTGGTTATCGATATCCGTCAATTCCATGTCTGTATCAAGTTACATCTGAGGTGGGTTTTTCCCCCATGCCTCCAAGATCATAAAATCTTGCTTTAAAGTCTCAAAGTTTCTCAAACCTTCTTACTATTGCAATAACTGAAAATACATTGGCTAATACCCTAAAATATTTAAAAGTAAGTCTTGATCAATAACAAATAAATATAAATCAACTTTGAAAGAAAGGTATCCACTCACTGATTTGGAATCTAGCTGCATTATTTACTATGCATAATTGATAAACTAGATTAGAGAATGGACTGAGGAATACATTACAGAAATAGGCTAAATTTATCTATTTAAGTACTCTTCATCATTTCAATGCGTATCATATGTACGTCATGATGTAATGTATATATGCAAGCTGATACTAGACCCTTACGGTGGCATCTAACATGCTAGGGTGAAACTGAATTGAACTAAAACTAATTTGGGGAAAATTATGATCTCGCGTCACGACGCTCACACATGCTGACAATCCAGTGAGCATCCTCTATCTACGAGTCGTGACGTAAGTCCCTGGACGTCATGATGCTCTCATTCCAGAAACGGATGTGTGAGAATTTTCCAGTACGCGTCGCGACGCTAGCTTGTTTTCCAGGATTCTAAACTTGCTTCTCAAAGTCTATCTTACCCCCCAAATGCATCACCAACACTTCTATATCGAAACCATTGCACAAACCATTCCATTAAACTTCAACTACACATGTTCTATACCAAGTTATCATCCTCAAACAATTCTTTAATCTCATCATTCTTGTTTTTAGTTCAACCCTTAAGATTTTCAAAATTTGGACATTTAATTCTACAATCAATTTCTTTATTTATCAATCACCAAAATGAAATCTCTACCATGCCAATAACTCTATTATATCATCATACTCTTAGAATCTTACAATCCAAGTTTTGAGTCAAGTTTCCCTACTATTTCTCTTGATTTCCTTCACTCTTCAAGCTCTCAATGGTTGTCAATCATCTTCTTAACTTGTGGAGATTTGGTATTTGTCTTCTCTTCTTTGCTTATGCTTCCTTCTTCTCTCTTCATTTTTTTCTTTCTCTCTTTTTCATATTCTCTTACGTTTTCTTCTTTTCTTTTTCATCGTCTCTTATATTTTCTTCTTTCTCTACTAATTTTGGGGATGATTAAATAGTTCCTCTTTTTATACTATGGGATGTTTTTAATTAGTATTATTGAAGAAGATTTTAGAAAATTTAAGAAAGTTTGAGATTTCTCTAGCTGGGTCCACGAGTACTATTCATCCATATTTTTTATCTATTTTTTAACCTATTTATGGTTCGAATTTGGAAAAATATTCAATGAAAAAATTATAGGTCTCGATCTTAGATTTTCAATGCAGTAGTTGTGACTTCCGATCATTACAAATTCTCCCCTCTTAAATATGATTTGTCCTCGAATCCTTTCTAATGCTGAGCTTGATACTACGACCTCTATGAATTTCTTGTCTTGATATACTCTATTCGATTCTTACAACTGGAAGCTTAATCCTTTGAAGTCCTCTTTAGAACTCTTCTTTCTCGTAGTTCGTATAATCTATACACTATCTATACAGAGATGTATTCGTTCACAGAATTTATTTATCAATAAAAATTATCCATCTCTTATTATTCCCCTTGATGATGCCCTAACAAGATGTAACTTCATCTCTTAAAGTATAAACCATTTTCTTCTCGAACTGGTGTCCAAGTGGATTACTTCTTTCTATCTGACACTCTATGATTGTCTTTTACTTATTTCATTCTTTTTTTAAGAGCTTAGTATTTCTTTATGACTTCTTATATAGCTACTCATTCGATATTTGTTTCTACGTAAGTATATTCAATTCGTAAAATCCCAAATAAACTTGTTGCATTCATGCTAATGTAGACCTATCCACGGCTGTTCTACATGAATCGTTTATTTTCATCTCTTATCTCTCTTGACAGGTTATTACTTAACTCTTAGATATCGCTTGGGGCTTCTATGATTCCTTACAGTTAACATATCACTATTATACTTTGTATCACAGTCAATAACCTTTGCTTTCCTCGGTTTTAAGTATACCTCAAGTTCTTCACTTTTTTTATAGTATAACTCCATTGATGGTCCTACTGAGTGTATCCTTAATTTCCTTCTTATCCAACGCCTTCCCATGTTGAAGGGTGATTATGTCTCCTATCATTAGGTTTCTTCACGTTCCACCACAACTCTGAAACAAAAATATACAAAGATAGTCCTTGTTGCTAATAAAAATGATCGTCTCAATACATTTCCAGTTTTACTTGCTCATTTTGAGCTTGGCATTTATTCTCTTAGTTTGATTACTTAACTGTCTATTTCCTTATTGCTATTTTCAATTACTTACGGGCTTCAACCTCTAGGTTCTGATGTCTTCATCTTTATATTCGTTGCTAATATAAATCTGATTATCCTTCCTTTACACCGCCTTGTTCCCTTAACCTTCTTGTACTTAAATTTCTTTCTTCAGTTATTCCTATAATCTCATCTTAGTTTATTTCGGCATCTCTATGTTATCCTTCATAATTCTGTTCCTAGTCATAATTTTTCTTATTGCATAGCATGGGAACTTATAAGTTAAACTTGCCACCTTCTTTCATTTTCTATCTGATAGAATTCCAATCTTATTTTGACGCTTATAAAGCCTATTATTCCGTAGTACTACTAAACTTAACTATGTAAAGTTTATTTCTGTATTTGTATACCTTTGTCATTATCTATTTAATATCTTTTCTATTGTCGTTTTACTAGGACAATCATATTTCCAAATATTTTACTTGTCTTCTATCTTCTTTTGTACTTTATTCTATACTTGGGACTTCTGCAGTCTATATATTGTTTCCTTGTCCAAAGGGTACCATCATTTACATGTTTCTAGCTGTGTCTAACACTGATCCTTTGGCAATTCTGTTATTTTTTTGACTGATACTTTCTCTCTTAATCGTCTCGTATAGACCATCTTTCTTCTAAATATTTTCTTAGCACCCTTTTCTCATTCTACTTCTTTTTGTACTATACCAGAAGATTTTATGTTTCAGTTCTACTTTTACTGCATGTCCATTTGTTTATGGGAATATCTTTAGGGTAAATATCGAGGTCCATCTTCGCTACTATTGTCTATCAATGGTTGGGAGGGTGGGGCTTGGTCATGAAACCTTTCTAGTTGTGCTGGCCTCACTAACTACATGTGCTATACTTGCACGTCATGCTCATCTATAAGCCTGGGACTCTCATGTTTACTAGTGTTGGTTTCCCCACCTATATATTTCTACTAGATATTATCTGAATTGTTTCATGTTTCAACTTCACTATTGATTTACTTCCTGACTATCGATCATTCTACCTTTTATTATAAACCTTCTCTAGAGTCACGCTCCCTAAAATACTCTACCATTTCGCCTATGAATTCATTCCTGTTAGTCCATATTTTTTAATCATAGAAAGGTTAGTAAATACTACCTTTATTATGAACATTTTTTCTAAAATCATACTCTCTAAAAGCTCCATTATGCTGCCTATATACTTTTTCCTATCAGTCTCTGTTGCTTAACTACCTTAAGTAGTTACTTTTTCTCATATTCCTACTATACTCCCTCTTGTTATTCCTCCTTAAGAAGCTTACTCTGCTACATCAATTTCTTTCTTATCTCAGTTTTTAAAACTCCTTACATCTTTATTCTCCTGAAAACTCTATCAACTTCGATTTTTTAGGATATCTCTACTAATTTTTTTGGTTCAGGTGCTGTTCTCCATCTATTTCTCTCGTCTCAGTACAATAAGACTCTTTGAGAGTTATCTACTATATTTCTGAGAGTCGCTTTCTCTGATCCCTTCGTATTTTGTTCCTTAAATCCCTTAAAGATCTCAAATAGAACGATGACTTCTAGATTTGGCTCGACTCACCATGACCTCAAACTATGATATCTCATGCTTCTTATCTATGCTCCGTTGAACTCATTGGTTCGACTGTCTAGCTTCTCGCGGTTCATCTAATTTGTCAAATACACTTCTTCACTGGTTCTTCTCCTTACTAAGCTCTAAGCAGAGGGGTGAGTATATATATTCCATAGGGAATCTGTGATTACTCATCTCTGTTATTTACTATTTGTCCCATTGGAAACTATATCGACTATTCCATATCTCAGAGTTCCTTAATATTTATTAATCAACTCAAAGTCTTCATTTACTTATTGTCTTCAAGTTACATTATCTATTCTTATTATCCGATCTTCCTTACTACGAGTTGTATCCTTTTGAATTGTTCTCATATCCCATCTCTTGGTTTTAAGTCATATACCGAGGCTAGTGGTAGCTCGTTCTTCTGGGATATTTCCAAGATTTCTACTCTCTGCTCTTGCGATAGGCTATAGCTTTGTTATCCAATCTCACTGTCAATACTGGTACTTTTTGTTAAATCATGTGTGTTTCCGATCTCACGGGTCAATCTTTATTCTTATTAGTACTACAACTTGCCAATCATAGTCTAAGCTAAATTCTCCCTTCTTTAGCCTCGGTGGCCTTCTTGATTCTCTCCTGAATAATCTATTTTACATTGTCCTCTATTTCTATTTTAGGATAAACTCTCACTGGGCTTTATCACGGTTATCTTTGCCTATAAAAGGGAATGACTGAGACTAGCATCTTCTATTTTGGCGACATCGATGTCCTCACTCTGGCATTCTGTATTCTTGTGGAGCCTATTACTCATGTAGGACATGTATGAGATAGACTCCGTCAGAACGACTTTCTTAGCTGAAATCACTAGTTGGCGAGGACTTTGGTAGGTGGGGCATCATCTACATCAGTTCCTTTGATTAAGGCGATTGATCATTTCTCTTTTCAGCCTTCACTTTACTTGCTTACAGGTCTAAGTTTTGGTATCTAGGACTCTACATCTTTTATTGCATCTTGTGTCTATTTTATCAACTAATCCCGATTTCTTGTTACTTTTTTCTTTCTTTCTATTCTTCGTGATTCGGGGGAAACTTGCTATCTCCACGGGGTATTCGGAAGCTATTGGATTCGTTTGGAAGAGTTGTTTAAAGAGAAAAGAATTCTTTGAAAGGAAACTTACTTAAGTCTACCAGATATTTTACTCTTGCTCAGGCTTATCATTTTCCCTTTACTACTATAGGTTTTAATACTTCCTTATTTATATATTTTTATATCTTTATCTCTTATTGACTCTGGTTGCTTGAACATCTACGTACAATTCTTTACTCTTCTTATAACTTTCTTTTCCCACTACTTTGCGTAACTATTCTTAGAACTTTTACTATTTGTTCTCTTGGTTATCTATGTATCCTTCTATACTTTTCTTTCAAGCTTTCTCTTTCTTTTCTAATGCATTGGGAAAAAAATATACTTAGAATTTTACTATCTATCTTAATAAATTACCTTGGACATTTCGAAATTGTACCGAGGTAACTACGGAAAGATTTTCAAGAATGAAGTTACTTTATAAGGAAGATTATTCGAATAGTTCAGAAATTCTTACTAACCTGTCTATAGGACTTTGAGGATGTACTCGAGGATCGGATATTGGAGAGGTAGTGCCTCGCATACTAGTACCCCGGGTATATTACGTATACAAGACCCAAGACTCTACCCATTGCAGTCACTGACTCCCTAGACCAGGCTCTGATACCATTTTTGTAACATCCCCAATCCGGGAGATGCTATCGGTAGGGAATAGGACGTATTATCCCCGTGAGCCTCTGGCATCCTAACTAAAACAACACTGATACTCTTTTTAAATATAGTCTCATATATGGGACCATTGCCAATAACCATGACATAGAATATAAAACAGTACACAGACAACTGAACACTCAACATCAATAATCTTAACAACTTTATACAAGAATACAACTTTATTATACGGTGTCTGAAAATGGACTTTACTTGACTTGACTGAATTCAATCTCTGACTTGACCTAGTGGACTTAACATCCTATTGACTGCCATCAGTATCCATACTCTCGAGCTCGTCCTCCGAGTAACCTGCAAAATAAAGAAACTGGGAGTGGGGGAGGGTTAGATCGTTTGAACGATCTAAGTGAGTGGAAAATTAAAATAAAAACCGAGGTGTTTTATGAAAACCTTTAGTTCAAAGACGGAAACTGTCACCAGAAAACCATCTTTTTTTCTAAAAACTATTTTCTTTTCTAAATACGTCACTTTTCCGTAAAACTTTTCTGGAAAAGCTTTTCTGTCTGTAAAAATCTGATCCTTTGGAAAGTACTAAATTTTCTTTCTAAAACTATTTAATAAAACTTTCATTTCTGAAAATATTTTCTCTAAAAATCTGTCAATGAAATCTGTCATCTTGTATATAATCTCGTGGTCTTAGGGCGTTATGTCTCACAGTCCCACAAGCCACTAAACCAGCAAACAGTGTTACCAACTTGTCTCTGACATACGGGTCTAGAGGCCTCGCTATCCCACTAGCCCAATACCCAGGATCTATGGGCATCTGTCATCCCTAGTCCTGTATCCCGTGTGCACATGTCTATATCCGGATTGGTTACCGTTATCCGTCAATTCCATATCCATATCAAGTTACATCTGAGGTGGGTTTTTCCCCATGCCTCCAAAATCATAAAATCATGCTTTAAAATCTCAAACTTTCTCAAACTTTCTTACTCATGAAATAACTGAAAATACATTGGCTAACGCCCTAAACATTTAAAAGTAAGTCTTGATCAATAACAAATAAATACAAATCAACTTTGAAAAAATGGTATCCACTCACTGATTTGGAATCTAGCTGTATTGTTTACTCTGTCGAAGGAAACTACGGTTCATGGGATGATCTATAATTGATAAACTAGATTAGAGAATGGACTGAGGAATACATTACGGAAATGATTCTTCCTGGGATGATCATTTCTCTTTATGGCCTTTACTTTACTTGATTACAGGTCTAAGTTTTGGTATCTAGGACTCTACATCTTTTGTTGCATCTTGTGTCTATTTTATCAACTAATCCTGATTTCTTGTTACTTTTTTCTTTCTTTCTATTCTTCGTGATTCGGGGGAAACTTGCTATCTCCACGGGGTATTCGGAAGTTATTGGATTCGTTTGGAAGAATTGTTTAAAGAGAAAAGAATTCTATGAAAGGAAACTTACTTAAGTCTACCAGATATTTTACTCTTGCTCAGGCTTATCCTTTTCCCTTTACTACTATAGGTTTTGATACTTCCTTATTTATCTATTTTTATATCTTTATCTCTTATTAGCTCTGGTTGCTTGAACATCTACGTACAATTCTTTACTCTTCTTATAACTTTCTTTTCCCACTCCTTTGCGTAACTATTCTTAGAACTTTTACTATTTGTTCTCTTGGTTATCTATGTATCCTTCTATATTTTTCTTTCTAGCTTTCTCTTTCTTTTCCTACTTTATTGGGTAAAAAATATACTTAGAATTTTACTATCTATCTTTATAACTTACCTTGGACATTTCGAAATTGTACCGATGTAACTACGGAAATATTTTCAAAGAATGAAGTTACTTCATAAGGAAGATTATTCGAATAGTTCAGAAATTCTTACTAACCTGTCTATAGGACTTTGAGGATGTACTCGAGGATCGGATATTGGAGTGGTAGTGCCTCGCATACTAGTACCCCGGGTATATTACGTATACAAGACCTCAGCACTCTACCCATTGCAGTCACTGACTCCCTAGACCAGGCTCTGATACCATTTTTGTAACATCCCCAATCCGGGAGATGCTATCGGTAGGGAATATGACGTATTATCCCCCTGAGACTCTATCATCCTAACTAAAACAACACTGATACTCTTTTTAAATATAGTCTCATATATGGGACCATTGCCAATAACCATGACATAGAATATAAAACAGTACACAGACAACTGAACACTCAACATCAATAATCTTAACAACTTTATACAAGAATACAACTTTATTATACGGTGTCTGAAAATGGACTTTACTTGACTTGACTGAATTCAATCTCTGACTTGACCTGGTGGACTGAACACCCTATTGACTGCCATCAGTATACATCCTCTCGAGCTCGTCCTCCGAGTAACCTGCAAAATAAAGAAACTGGGAGTGGGGGGAGGGTTAGATCGTTTGAACGATCTAAGTGAGTGGACAATTAAAATAAAAACCGAGGTGTTTTATGAAAACTTTTAGTTCGAAGACCGAAACTGTCACCAGAAAACCATCTTTTTTTCTGAAAACTCTTTTCTTTTCTAAATACGTCACTTTTCCATAAAACGTTTCTGGAAAAGCTTTTCTGTCTGTAAAAATCTGAGCCTTTCGAAAGTACTAAATTTTCTTTCTAAAACTATTTAATAAAACTTTCATTTCTGAAAACTGCATCTCTGAAAATCTGTCACTGAAATCTGTCATCCTGTACATAATCTCGTGGTCTTGGGGCGTTATGTCTCACCATCCCCCAAGCCATAGCCATTAAACCAACACACAGTGGTGTTATTAGTGCCACCAACCTGTCTTTGAGATACGGGTCTAGAGGCATCGCTATCCCACTAGCCCAATACCCAGGATCTATGGGCATATGTCATCCCTAGTCCTGTATCCCATGTGCACATGTCTATATCCGAATTGGTTACCATTATCCGTCAATTTCATATCCGTATTAAGTTACATCTGAGGTGGGTTTTTCCCCATGCCTCCAAAATCATAAAATCATGCTTTAAAATCTCAAACTTTCTCAAACTTTCTTACTAATGAAATAACTGAAAATACATTGGCTAACGCCATAAACATTTAAAAGTAAGTCTTGATCAATAACAAATAAATACAAATCAACTTTGAAAAAAAGGTATTCATTCACTGATTTGGAATCTGGCTGCATTGTTTACTCTATTGAAGGAAACTATGGTTCGTGGGATGATCTATAATTGATAAACTAGATTAGAGAATGGACTGAGGAATACATTACGGAAATAGGCTAAATTTATCTATTTAAGTACTCGTCATCATTTCAATGGGTATCATCCGTACATCATGATGTAATGTATATATGCGAGCTGATACGAGACCCTTAGGGTGGCCTCTAACACGCTAGGGTGAAACTGAATTGAACTAAAACTGATTTGGGGAAAATTCTGATCTAGCGTCGTGACGCTCACATATGTTGATAATCTAGTGAGCATTATCTATTTACGAGTCGAGACGCAATTCCCTGGGCATCACGACGCTCACATTCCAGAAATGGATGTGTGAGAATTCCCCAGTAAGCGTCGCGACGCTAACCTGATTTCCAAGATTCAAAACTTGCTTCCCAAAGTCTATCTTACCCCAAATGCATCACCAACACTTCTATATCTAAACCGTTGCACAAACCATTCCATTAAACTTCAACTTCACATATTTTATACAAAGTTATCAAACAAATCTTTAATCTCTTCATTCTTGTTCTTAGCTCAACCCTTAAGATTGTCAAAATTTGGACATTTAATTCTACAATCAATTTCTTTATTTATCACTCACCAAAATGCAATCCCTAGCATGCCAATAGCCCTATTCTATCATCATACTCATAGAATCTTACAATCCAAGTTTTGGGTCAAGTTTCCTTACCTTCTTTCTCTTGATTTTCTTCACTCTCCAAGCTTTCAATGGTTGCCAATCCTCTTCTTAACTTGTGGAGATTTGGTATTTGTCTTCTCTTATTTGCTTCTTCTTCATTATTCTCTCTTCTTCTTCTTATTCTCTTACGTTTTCTTCTTTCTCTACCAATTTTGGAGATGATTATATAGTTTCCCTTTTTATACTATTGGCTAATTGTAATTAGTATTATTAAAGAAGAGTTTAGAAAATTTGAGAAAGTTTGAGATTTCTCTAGATGGGTCCACCAGTTCTATTCATCCAGATTTTTTTACCTATATTTTGACCTATTTTTGGTTATAATTTAGAAAAATATTCAACGCGGAAGTTATAGGTCTCAATCTTAGATTTTTGATGATATAAAATTCAAAAAAATCGGTATGGTTCAAATACCATGGGCTGTCCGGAGTGGAATATCGTACCATCTCGTATCGGAATCTCGAAGAATTTTGCCGACTGTCCCCTACAATCATTTCATGAGTGTATATGTGTCCAAACATAATTTATATTATATGACACTTGTCCCACAGTGTAACAGTAGTAGTGACTTCCGATCGTTACACACAATCACAATTACTTATACATATTATCTCAATTTACGGTCTTGATTTCCTTTACTTCAAATTATATTTTTGATTTACTTTAATTTACAGTTTTAATTTCATTTGCTTTATTTTTTCAGACAGTATCTAAGCTTTTTTTTATTTTCACGATATATTTTATTGTTCATCTTATAATTGTCATTTTACAAATACTAGTACATTTATTACCACCCTTTTTTAGGATATATAAATACAGCTAATCATTTCTCTCTTCGACACATTCAAATAAGAGAGAGTGCTAAAAAAAGAGAAAATTTTGAGTCGACGAGTCACTAATATCTTTGTATTTTATGGATCTAGCTTTGGAAATAATCCAGAATTTATTAAGGCCATAAAAACATTGGGTAGGGTTATGGCGGAAATAAAAATACACTTAGTATATGGCGGTGGAAATCTTGGATTGATAGGATATGTTTAAAGTGCAGGAAATGATTTTACCTCACGCAACGGAAGCGACTTAGGCTCCGGGATCAACCTTGAAAAATTTATGCCCTCTCCCTTATTAAAACTAAATCGGATCAGCTCTTTGATTACTTGATATGCTTCTGTTTTGAATATGTTTCCCTAAGATCCGTTACAAGGATATACCATTCGATCTTCCACGCTATGACTCTTTACTAACAAATCGAAGTGTGGACTTCACTCACAAAATTAATTCTCTAAACTCTTTAGAGAAAATTATTGTCACAAAATTTTTCTTTCTTTTCTTTCAACACTTGAGAGAAAAATTACATCAATCACATGAGACGTCACTTTTCCTTTTCTTTAAAACTTGAAAGAAAGAATTAAGAAGAAGAACTAGCACACTTCTTTTTCTCTCATCTCAACTCTTGAAATATTTTTCCAGGATTTGATACTCCTCTCAACTCTTAAACAACTAATTCCTTTCAATTACATGGTAAAATATATTCATTTGTGACAAAGTATATTATTAATCTCATTAATATAAACTTATTTAATATAGTTTTTAATAATAATATAAATATATGTGAGTATATAATTGGACTATCCAATTATATTTAATTTGCTACAGAATATCGAGCTAACACGGGAACCAAATGGACCTACAATTTCGAGCTCTAACAATTCCAGAATATTAATTAAACTATTTAATTTAAATATTCAGAATTATTAACTTCAGATTATTCCACTAAAAACCTGAAGCTGCACTCTTGTTGCCGTAGTTGGAAAATATAAGTCGAACTACTTCGGTGTCCATCAATAGTCATTGCATACGGATTGGCCCTTCACGAGTATCTCATAAATAGGGTCGGGTCATAAAGTTCGTTATACCTCTCAATTATTTTCTACCTTAAGTACCATTAATTCTCTAATGGATAATTTATTCATAACTATTATGAATATTAATCTTTCTATTCGCAATAGAAAAACTTGAGCACTTACCAAATCAACTCTTAAGGAATATACTCATCTACTGCTCACAAGAAGGAGTGAACTCCATGTCTATATAAATTGTTCCCAACTACACACCAAACCATATCCCCAAAGTACGTAGCTATTGATCGGACTGCTACACCAACCCCACCTTTGTAAATCAAAGGACTTAGCTTGCCATGTAGGAGTTCGTAGTACACTCATGATTTAGATCAATCCATACATGACCATCTAGTAGTTTGAAATGAATTTCTTTATTTAATGGATATTAAATGAATTTCTTTATTTAATGGATATTATATGAAACTCATTTCTATCTCGGTCCAGTCCTATATGATCACATCATACAAGGTGTCTTCATTCTCATGTCACCACATGGACGATCCCGGATCAAGGTCTTCATATAATTATAAAATGGACCACACCTATAGATAAACCGCAAATAAAGTACCCGCTTTGTTTGCTTTCTATGGACTATTTTAGATTACTAACTTCAAACTGAAATCATTTTGTGTATGACACTCATACACTAAATCTAAAGGCACATAAATAATCAAGGGTAAACAAGATAATTTATAATATGCGATTTAAATCAAACATTTTAATAAATGAAAAATGCATCTTTTATTTCATAATGAATAATTCTGTTTACAATACATGAAGCTCTATGACATATATCCCAACAATCTCCCACTTGAACTTAGAGCAAATGAGACATGTCATGTAATCTTAGACCCTCTAGGTGACCTTCAAACACTTTAGCCGATAAGGTCTTTGTAAAAAGATTAGCCAGGTTCTCTATGGATGCAATCTTCGTGATAGAAACTTCTCCTCTCTGCACTATCTCCCTGATGAGATGATATTTTCTCTCTATATGATTTCATGTTTTATGGCTTCTTGGTTCTTTTAGAGTACGCCACTGCACCACTATTATCGGAATAAAGTGTGAGTAATTTATCCATGTCTGGAACAAATTCCAGATCTCCCAAGTATTTTCAGAGCCATACTGCTTCCTTAGCTGCTTCGCAAGCTGCTATATACTCAGCCTCCATGGTAGAGTCAGTAATACAAGATTGTTTTATTCTCCTCCATACAATATCCCCATCACCTAGGGTAAACATTGATCTATATGTTGTTTTTCTAGAATCGACATCCGTCTGAAAATCAGAGTCCATATATCCATGAGGATCATATCCTCACCAGAATATACAAGCATATAATTTCTCGTTCTATTAAGATACTTGAGAATATATTTTACAGCCACCCAATGATCCAATCCTGGGTTAAACTGAAACTCTCTGATTACTTCCACTGTAAAACAGATGTCCGGTCTCGTGCATAACATAGCATACATGATATTACAAACTGTTGAGGAATATGGAATATGTCTCATTTCCTCAACTCTTTGAGGTGTCTTAATAGACTGTTCCTTCAATAAATGAATTCCATGTCTATAAGGTAAATTGCATTTCTTGGAATTCTGCATCCCAAATCGCACAAGGATCTTGTCGATATAGAATGCTTGAGATATAGGTAACATTCATCTCTTGCGATCCCGAAGAATTTGGATCCCAAGTACATAACTGGCCTCTCCCAAATCTTTCATTTGGAATTGATTAGCTAGTAATATTTTCACGTTCGATAATATTTTACATCATTCCCAATGAGCAAAATATCATACAAAATAATAAAAACCGTCTTTTTTGTCAATGACATGCTTGTAAACACATGGCTCATCGACGTTTTGCTCAAAATTATAAGACTTGATCGTGACATCAGATCTTATGTTCCAAGATCGTGATACCAGCTTAAGTCCATAAATGGACTTTTGCAGCTTGCAAACCTTTTGCTCTTGACCTTGAGCTATAAACCCCTCTAGTTGTACCATATAGATACACTAATCAAGATTGTCATTCAATAATGCAGTCTTGACGTCCATCTGCCAAATCTCATAGTCATAATATGCGGTAATGGAGAGAATAATACGGATGGATTTAAGCATGGCTACTGACAAGAAAGTCTCCTCATAGTCGACTCCCTCTTTTCTGAGTATTATCTTTGGCAACTAGCCTAGCCTTGAAGGTTTGTACCTTTCCATCTGCCCTCATCTTTCTCTTGTAGATCCACTTACAACCTATGGGTCTTACCCCATCAGGCTGGTCTACAAGTTCCCAGACTGAGTTAGAGTACATAGACTCATCTCAAGGTTCATGGCTTTGAGCCATTTTCTTTATCAAAAGCATCCATTGCACTATGGTAGGTCAATGGATCATCTATACCATCACTGGATGCGACAACTTATACCTCTTCATCTCCTAGATAGCGATCAAGTTTTCGTACAACCCTCACACTGCGTCTAGGTGGCAGATCATTCTGATAAACTTGCATCTGACAATAAGATGTCAAAGGTGTTATTTTTCTATCAACAATTATTGACGATGGTGTGCTGGTCAAACCAATATGTAACTCCACAAGTAACATTTTACTTTGAGGTTTGAACTCTCTCATATAGTGCTCTCAAGAAACTTAGCGTTTATCGACATAAACACTTTGTTATCTTCCGGACTATAAAGGAACTCACCCCTAGTCTCCTTAGGATAGCCTATAAATAGGCACACTTCAGAACGTGGCTCCAACTTTGTAGTATTATTTTTCAGTACATGTGTTGGACACCCCATATGCGGAAATGTCTCAAACTAGCTTTACGACCACTCCACAACTCTAAGGGAGTCTTAGAAACAGACTTATATGGAACTACATTAAGGATATACATTGTTGTTTGCAATACATACCCCCAGAATGAACTAGGTAGTGACCTATAACTAAACATCGAACTTATCATGTCTAGTAGGGTCCGATTTTTTTTTTCTGCAACACCATTTTACTGTGGTGTTCCAGGTGCTGTGAGCTGGGATACTATCTCATGCTCAACTAAGAATTCCTTGAAATCTCTATCAAGGTATTCTCATGTATGATCCGATCGTAGAATTTTGTTTATCTTACCTAATTGGTTCTCAACCTCAGCACGATACTCTTTGAACTTTTCAAAAGTATCTGACTTATGCTGCATTAGGTAAACGTATCAATATCTAGAATAATCACCAATAAATGTGATGAAGTATTCATAACCACCTCAAGCTCTTATATTCATGTTTCCACAAACGTATGAATGTATTAGCTCGAGTGGTTGATTGATCATTATACCTTTTCCAGTAAAAGGTCTTTTGGTCATCTTTCCTTCTAGACAGGATTCGCAGACTGGTAAAGTTCCAAGATTTAACTAGATTAAAGCTCCATTCTTTATCAACCTCTCTATCCAGTCAAGGATAATATGTCCAAGTCTAAGATGCCACGGATATGTGTCATCTTGAGATATCTTTTGTCATTTTGTTTTAGGTTTTTCAACCTTAAATATTTCAGTATAGAGAGTTGAATTACGTGTTAATGGCCTTAACACATATAAATTATTTTCAGAGTTTCATGTGCATATAGTTAATCCATTTCAATCAATAATAACCAAATTATTATTAAAAGAAACAGAAAACCCATCATCTGAAAGTTTAGAAATAGAAATCAAATTCATGTGAATATCAGAAATAAACAACACATTTTTCATACATAAATAACTATTATTAAAAAAACTTACACTTGAAACTCCTACTACTCTTGTTGAAATGGCATCCTTTGTTCCGACCCTCATGGTATAGTCACCTTTAGTAAGGTCATTCCATGAATCAAGTAGCTGTAAAGAAGAAAAAATATGGATAATGGCTCCAAAATCAACAATCTATGCGGATTTATCATCCTCCACTAATAAAGACTCAATAACAAGTAAATCATATTTACATATGGCATATTTTTCCTTCAGCTCTGCAAGGTATTTAAGACAATTCCTTTTCCAATGCCCATCCTTATTGTAATGGAAACACTTTCCCTTGGGCTTGGAATCCTTTGAGCTTTTCTTGTTCTTCTTCATGGGCTTTTCCTTAGCCTTCCCAGGGTTTTTATTCTTTTTCTTTGCAGATTTAAAAGATTCGGCAGCATTTGCCTCTCTACTGGGCTTACGGGGATCCACTAGCATGGACTCGTAATGGGTGAGCTTATTAAGCAGTTGAGTCAAAGTAAAAGATAACTTGTTCATAACATAGTTTCTTTTAAACTGTAGGAGACTCTTCGGAAGAGTTTCCATGATCATGGTCACCTGGCTACACTCGTCAATACGAGATCCACAAGTTTCGGCCGTGCTGAGATAAGTCATCATCCTCAAGACATGCTTTCGAAATGATGTCTTTTCCTTCATCCTAGCGGTCATCATTAATACCATGTCCTCATAACATTGCCGCTCCGAAGGTTGCCCGAACATGCCCTGTAATGACTACATCATCAAAGATGTTGTAGCCATTGGCTCATGTTTTACAATAAGAACATCAGACATCCCTACTAGCAAGTAGCATCAAGTTTTCTCATTGGCAACCCATTTCTGATAGGCATCGTGCACAGCTTGGCCAAAATTTCTGGCTGACTCGGGAGGACATTCCCCGTCAGGACAAACTTAAGGTCTTCACAAACCAAGATGTCGTTCATGTTACTTTTTTATTTTACATAATTTTCTCTCGTTAATTTGTCATTTGAGAAAATAGAAATAAATGGAGAAACCATGGCTGAAATAAAATAAATAAACATGCATTTAATATCCTTTCATCGTATATTAAAATCATCAAATATTTAGGCATAATATTAAACATGATGCGTGAACAATGTATAATGAATTAGAAACCTAAAGAATTATTATGCCACAAAAATCTATCGTCCCACAAATAAGTGCCATCGTAGGGTAGGTCAAGTATTTGCATGATAGATTGAGACAATCTCAATTAATTAATATATATGGGAATAACTCTTATTTCTATATTAACCAACCACCGTTTGATTTGATCAAGGAACTTTGATTAACTTTTTAATCATTCCTTTGTGAGTGTAGCCCATTGTTTCGGAACCATTGGACTTAACTAGTGAAGTATCGCTGTAGGGTAGGCCAGTTCACCAAATACATCTAGAGTTCCTATCTTCTCAGAATCCAAACTTCATATTGACCCAAAATGGACACCATCCGTAGGGGGACGAAAACAAAGCCATCTTAAGGCGCATTTTGAATCTCACATTTTCGGACTAACAATGGAGATGGCGAGATATATTGTGATATATCCCTCTCTCACTCACTATTTAAGAGTTTAAGGCTTCTATTACACTAATATCTAATTTATTTAGATTATGTGTGGCTAAAAACATAACTTAATTAATACTAGTGGATTATTAGTGATATAACCAATTTTAACTCTTAAAATTTTATTCACTAATTTCGATTAGTCTCAACTAACATTTTACTTAATTAAACTAATTTAATTAAGTTTGGTTTAGTGACTTAATATATTTTAACACTTAAAATATTAGTTTACTAACAGGTTTAAAATTTAGAATTCAAAAAATGGATAAATTTTAATTAAACTATTTAATTTAATATAAACACGTTATAAATTCCAATGGTGCGTGGAATTGTATCCCGAGTGCAGACCACATTACCGTCCATTCGGAATCAGTTATGGAATTTACATTCGGGTTTCCATATGATATGCACTTATAAGCCCCATAAATATTAAATTTTCAATTTTCAATTTTAAACCATTAAACCAATTAATCTTATTAATTTGTTTCCATGCATATCATATTCCAATTTAACTCTTAAATTACGTAAAATCACATTTTTATAACTAGAATATTCATGCATCTAAACATGTTATGGCATGTGAAAATGAAAGAGTAGGCACCCTAAGCTATATAACATATTATTCAAACATTTTGAAATTAATATACATATAATATTTGGGTGTCGTGACGCCCTTACACGCGTCTTGATGCGTTACAGTGTTAAAACAAGGTAGAATGTAAACTCTACTCAAAGTCGCGACGCAACTTGTTTAGAGTCGCACGCTAAAAGATCATGTAGGTGCGTCGGGACGCAACCTGCATAGTGTCGTGACATGTTGCAATGCAAAATTCAGGCATAATGTAAACTCTGCTCGGTGTCGTGACGTAACCTGATAAGCATCGCGACGCCCCATGTATTCCAATTCTACAAGAAGTAACCAAAGCACCAAAATTGCATTGAACAGACTCTTATTTTTCTATACTAATCTAATTAGTACAATAATTAATCCAAGGCATTCTTTGGTCTTCATGTCTCACCCCATGGAGTGGTGTTGAGTCCTATACAGCATCGGCTCGGGTTGAGTTTTTTGTGGCATCGGCTCTCCAAGTTACATAGAATGTTACAACTTGAAATTTTTACGTAGGAAATAAATTTACAACACTTGAAAAATTTGGCCTTATAGCCTTACATTCCCAAAACCAAAATAACACAAAAATAATAGCCGGAAAAAAATCAACGATCAATGCAATACATTCATCACATAAATATTAAATGCGCCTACACAACACAACATGCTTACCTGTTGGGTTCTCTAAGAACAATAACCAAGATCATTAAGCATAAAACATGTGAATACGCAAAGTAAAGTAGCGGAAAATACTTACAATGCTCGGTTGAGTGGATATAGGAGATAACAAAATTTTCAACCTTTTGTTTAGTTGCTCCAAGTTTCTCCTTAATGTATGTTGAGCTTCCAAGCTTTGGTGAATGAATTCCAAACTCATGGGAGCAGTTTCCCTATCACCTTTGTATGATCTCTTTATGTGCTAGCAATGGAAGAATTTTGCAACAAAAGTCTTCCAATTTCTTCCTTGTGGTTCTCGGCCAAGCCAAGAAGAAGAGAAAAAAAAGGAAGGCCATTCGGCCAAGGAGAGAAGAAAGAGAGGTTATGTTTTTGGTTGTGTTTTTGTTTCTAAAATAATTGAACTTATCACCGAGTCAAAAAACCAAAAATTATGTATATGGTTTATTCAAAACCAAAAGGCAAGTGTGTTGAGAGCAAAATCCAATTAATGCTCTCAACCACCTCCATCACCAAAAAGGTGATGTTACTTACATCACAAAAAGTTGATGTAACTTCCATCACTAAAGTGACTAGTGATGTAAGTGAAGTGGGCCCCACTTTAAATTCAAAATTCAGGTCGGGTAAAGCAACACACTTCGGGCCCGGGTTCGTTAATTCCGAATTAACTAATTTTCCGTCGCGACTTAATTAAATCAAATTTAATTAAATAATAATGCCCCGTAAAATTATTACGAAAGTCGCTCGTGAATTAATTCTAAATTAATTCGTTCGCCCGAATTAAAATCCAATTTTAATTCCGTTATGAAATCTAATTTCATTTATATATCGAATATATTATATTATCGATTAATTCCGAATAATCGTTCTCTCTCTTCAAAAAGAATTTTATCCCAAATAAAATCTCGCCGTAATTAATCCTAGATTAATTTTCTCTCTCTTATAATTAATCCTAGATTAATTATGTTCGAGTCATACGTCATCGGTGAATCTTCGGGAAATCACCCATGAGATCCCTGGATATATTGGCAGTAAATCCGGTTATCAGACTATCCGAAAACGTGGGTACCCAGTACCACATTTTTACCGATTTACGAGACATGGTTGGCTTCTAGCAAATCATCGTGCCTACCCAATTCTCCAGAAATATTCTTTTAAGGAATATGTAATCTTTTCAGGCGTAGTACACATAGTATTGCGTATTACGATCCAGTATCGATATCACATGCATGGCCTGGGGCTGGAATTGTGTCTACCACGTACGAAGAACATATCGGATCTCTGGTAACTAATCTCTATAATCGGATAATCATGACCTAGTCATATTATCCCTATGACTACAGTACTAAAGAGTACTAGTTCAGTATCCTACGTGATCATCATCTCCATATGACTGAAGTGATACTTCCATCTTGACATTGTTGGACAATTATGACCTATAGCATCACTATTTGTACAGAACATTGTGTTGTTGTACAAATTAACTATGCGACAAAGGAAATTGCTCTTTTATCATTTGTAATTGGATTACCGGGATATATAAATGATAAAAGTTCATATGATTAGTTCTGAATTAATAAGATATGAGACAATATTAATCCACTGAGGTTTAATCAATAAAATATCCATAGTCGTAGTATTATCGAGATTGGACATCGATAATGCGGAATAGACTAGTTGTTGGGTTTCTATTAGGTCCCAAGGATCAAATCAAGCAATAAAACACATGTATGAATACTCGTAAAAGCATGGAGGAATCATACTTACAACGATCGGTTGTGGCGACGCGAGGAACAACAAAAAAAACTCTTCAAGCTTTTCCCTCCAAGGTTCTCGGCTTTGTTCCATTTTTGCTCCTCCATTTTCGGCCATGGTGTCCTCCAAGCTCCAAGCTTTGGGTTGTGTATTCCATGCTCACGAAATTAGTTCCCTATCACCTTCGCAAGACTCCAAGAGTGTGCTAGTACTTGTGAAGAATTTGCTACAAATCCTCACTATCTTGCTTCTCATTTGTTCTCGGCAGTGGCAGAAAAACAGAAGAAGAAATGTGGTCTAAGACCGTGAGAGAGGAGAGAGTAATGAGTTGTGTTAGGTTGGTTTTGTGTATCTAATACATATTTTTGAATTTCCAAAAATCAAATAAAGATATACCAAATTTTTTGCTTTCAAAAAGTCAAGGCATTTAAGCCAACCAACTACCACCATCAATCACTCATGACAAGTTGTCAAATCACTCAAAGTGACTAGACATCACATCAATCGATTGACTAGTGATTTGACGCTTGATGTGACTTGTGGGCCGCACTTAAATTCGCAATGCGAGTGCGCCCGCAAACACTCCCGGGCTCGGGTTCGCTAATTCCAAATTAACGAATTTTCCGTTGCGACGTAATTAAATAATTATGTCTAGCAAAATCATTATTCACGTCGCTAACGAATTAATTCTAAATTAACTCGTTCGCCCGAATTAAAATCTAATTTTAATTCTGCGTCGAAATCCAATTTCGTATAATATATCGAATATATTATTTTATCGATTAATTCCAAATTAATCGTTCTCTCTCTTTAAATAATATTTTATCCCATATAAAATATCTCCGTAATTAATCCCAGATTAATTTTCTCTCTCATCTAATTAATCCCAGATTAATAAAGTGCGAGTCATACGTCATCGGTGAATCTTCGGGAAGCGACCCATGAGATCCCCGGATATGTTGGCAGTAAATACGGTCGTCGGACTATCCGAACACGTACGTACCTAGTACTACGTTTTTACCGATTTGCAAGACAAGGTTGGCTTCTAGCAAAGCGCCATGCCTACCCAATTCTCCAGAAATATCCTTACAGGAATATACGATCTATATCAGACGTAGTATACGTAATATTGCGTATTTCGATCCAGCATCGGATGTCACGTGCAAAGCCTGGGGCTGGAAATGTGTCTGCCCCGTACGAAGCACATATCGGATCTCTGGTAACTAGTCTCTATAATCGGATAAACATGACCTAGTCATAATATCCCGATAGCTGCAGCATATAAGAGAACCAGTTTTGCATCCTACGTGATCATCATCTCCACTATGACTGGAGTGATACTTCCATCTCGACATCACACCCAATACACTACGATTCTCAATATACCCAGAAGAGGCGTACACAGAACTTGTTAAAGCCCTGGACGACCAAAACCAAAGTATATTGATTGTCACAAGTATTAGCGGTGCAAGTCTCAGGTTAAGACCAAATACACCTACCCTGATTCGGACTTCCATAGACACATAGTCATACTACCAATGGAATTCCGAGGGGTCTATCCAGAGCAAAGCTGTTTCCGTACTATCGGTAAACACAACCTCATACTACACTTGCATGAGTATCCTATTCCCAAATATATAAGAACTATAATGTTATGCTCCCACAACGCGCACAAGTGTAATACTAGTCTATTCTGCATTATCGATGTCCAATCTTGATCATACTACGACTAGGGATATTTAATGATTAAACCTTTATGGATTGATAGTGTCTCATATCTTATCAATCCGGAACTAATCATATGGACCTTGTATCATTTATACATCTTGGTAATATAATTACAAATGATAAAAGAGCAATTTCCTTTGATTAATTTGTACAACAACACCATGATCTGTACAAATAGTGCTGCTATGGGTCATAACTGTCCAACAATCTCCCACTTGGCCTATAGCCAATCACTCAAGTGACCTACACCCGAACTATGTACGGTTCGCTCAAACTTCTGCTGAGAAAAGGCTTTCGTCAGCGGATTTGCATAATTATCATCTGATGCGATTTATTCGATCATCACATCGCCACGATGTATGATCCGAACGAATCAGGTGAATAATTGAAGTATTTATCTGGATCGTTGATGAGACCATTAATTCTTTAGCATGCGATGTAGCCTAGCTCAGCTGCTAACAGAACTATATCTAATCTAATTAGATTATTATCAATCCAGAAGGCTTCTATTGCTGCCTCAGCTGCAGCAATAATCCACTTTTGTTGTTTATTCGGTAACAGTATCTTGCATGGAAGATTTCCAGCTCACTGTTCCGTTATTCAAACTATATAGTACCGTTATTATGACTTATAGTCGTTTTTATCGGTTAGGAAACTTGCAACAGTGAACCCAGTCACTTCAAGTTCTTCTTCTCTATAGCTTAAGAAAGCATCCTTAGATCATCTAAGATAGTTAAGGATGTTCTTAACATCATCCAGTGACTATCACTTGGATTGGCCTGATTGTGACTCAACTAGTGTCTAAATATAGTTGGTATACATGGAATCCATTTCGGACAATATGGCACTTTGCCATAATAGGGAGTCGATACCTTGTATCACTTCCTCATACGTAGTCAGTTCGTATTCCTCAATAAGATTGACATCTTTATAAGGTGAGATCAGAAACCCATACTCCCAGGTTGTTTTCTGACTCTCTCTGACTTACGCGGTTCTTGTGTATTCGAAGATTATTGGTATAGTTTCATCCTTGATGAACTTTTTGTGTTCCATTAAGGAATCGATGCCTGGAATAGTATTACTCTGATTTTCATCGAGTTTTACTTTCCTCATACTTACCACTGCATATCGGTATTCCTCTTAGGAAAATCGCATGGCGAGCAACAATTACATTGTTCTCTAGTGAGTCGTATAAGTACTATACTTTGGTTCCTTAGGATAACCCACGATTTAGGCACTTGTTCGATTTGGCTTCTAGTTTGGTATCATCCAAACATATGCCTAGCATTCCCAAATCTTCAGGATTGAGAAATCCCAGTTTCTTTCCTGTTTATATCTAATATAAAATCTGTCAAATAGATTTTTATGGAACTTTATTCAAAATAAGTTTTGCACTGTTTATGCTTATCCGTTGAAGGAAATGGTAGCTCAGAGCGACTCATGATTAACCTTATCATGTCCAACAAAATTCGGTTTCTCTGTTCGGACACACCGTCAAACAGACGTGTTCCGTGAGGAGTCCTCATTGAAAGAATACTATACTCTTTCAAGTATTTGAGAAACTTATTACTTAAGTATTTTCATCATGGTCTAACCGTGACGGTTTAATACTTTAGCCGATCTGTTTGTCTACTTCGTGTCGAAACTCTTTGAATTCATCAAAAGTTTTCGATTCGTGTTTCAAGAGAAACACATAACCATAACGCGATGCCACATCCGTAAAGGTCACGAAACATTCATATCCACCTCTAGCCTAGCTAGACATGGGCCCACTTACGTCATTATGAACGAGGGCTAACAGATCGGTGGTATTTGCACTTTTACCAAATAAAGGTGTTTCAGGCACTTTGCCTAATAAACTAGATTCGTAGACTTTATTTGATTGGAATCAAATCCGTCCTAGTACCCACTCTTCAAAAGTGTGGATATACGAGTCTTGTTTAATTGTGTCCCAGACAATAATGCCACTTATAAGTTTCAACTGATTAATTCAGTTCGAGCTATTTGTTTGTCATGTCATATGTTCGAGATTTATTTATATTCAAAATATAAATGATGTTATTCACATCTAATGTGTTTATCTCAATATCATCTTTATATAATAAAACACTTTAGTGTTCTAGAATATAAAGGTATATCCGCAACGGATTATACTCTGATATAGAGATAATGTTTCTAGTCAAACTAGTTACATTTTAACAGTTTCCTAATTTAAGTACATACCTGAAGGGTAGTTCCTAAACTTAGGTATCTACGGTTAAAACATCGACTTTCGTCCCGTTTCTGATTCGTAGATAGATCTCATCTGAAGTCAGTATCCTGCTTGTCAGCAGATTCTGCACATCAATGCATATTTATGTACCACATCCAGTATCCAATTTTAATACTAGTAGTGAACATGTTTGTAACAAACATATTTGAAGCCGGAGCCTTGCACCGTCTTCAATTCCTTCATGTCTACCTTGTCCATACGGCAGTCACGCTTCAGTGACCCTGTTTGCCACAGTTTTAGGTAGACATCTTGGCATATGTCATTTATCTTCCCAGAAGATTATAATGACTTTGCCTTTGCCTATTTTCCACACTCCAGAAGCCTTTGGCCAAGGCTTGGCCTTCCGGAATGTCGAAGTAAGATGCGTCTTGCGCTTCTTACCTTATTGCAAATTTTGGCTTTGTCTCCTTGAGTATAGCCATTAACTCTCCAAGAGTTTTCTATTGCAATTTAGTACTTTTAAGATCTAAGAATAGATCTATGAAGATCCTTCAATTTCATTATCATACTATAAGGATCTAATCCTTAGTTCTGATTAAGAAATTAAGGAGTCTATTTGGCAAGCATTATGGATTAAGCACTAAAGTTATCATCACATGAATCTTCCAAAGATTATGTTCTACTATTTTCTTAATTACGGGCTTAGGCTCGAGACGTCACTATATCAAATAAAGTAACTTCTCGATTTCCAGGACTATCCTGAGATTTTATTCCCAATTTGAAAATAAAGTCTTTTAAATACATTTTCACCAAGGATTGTTTTAAACATTAATCTTTCAATTATCTTGATTTTAATAGTCCAACTATTTAATCAATGATTTTAGGTACTATTATTATAATGATTACTATAGTCTAACTATATAATCAACTATAATTCAATTGATTAAATTCAATATATTGATTACTATAATCCAATTATAAAATCAACTATTAATTGAAATGGTTAATTCAAATATATTGATTACTATAATCCAATTATATAATCAACTATAAATGAAATAGTTTGAATACAGTCCAACTGTTTAATTAAAACAACATTAAATATTAGTCCAACTAATTTATAATTAATTTGACGAAATATTTGAAATGAGCGCGTATGGCAAGTAACTAAACGAATATTGCAAATTTAATACTTGCCTCCCACTATTTTTCGGCGAGCCTTTAACCCTCTGTTGAGTACTCGGGAAACCTTGTTTCCAAGTGGGCTAGGATCCCGTTAAATAACACACAATCTTGACTTTGGCCAACAAATTGTATGATAATTAACTAGGTAGATCTTTAAGATCAATTGGATCCCATCCAATTCCTAGATCCAGTAGGTGGACATCCAAGTCCGAAACATATATCTTATATATGACAATATATCCAATATATTTCCTAACCTTTTTCCTCTGAATCAACTAAGCCTTGGCTTTGGCACAACAAACTTAGTGATCCCAGTTAAGCGGAACCCATTGACCTTGGAAAGCTTCGTAATCAATGTCGATGGACAAGAAGTGATCTTGACTTTAGCAAAAAAATCACAACTTGGACAAGACACCGATATGGAACAAAGCTTTCATGATTCAAACACATCCTCGACGGACAAAGGTCTTGACTTTGGCCAACAAACCAATGCCAGTCTTGGATCTTGAGTAAGAATCACTCAATGGAAGGAAAAATGCTTAATATAATGTTGAGGGTTTTTTGCGTGCAATTGGCAACCAATTAATATCTTTGTTAAGGTGTCATCATCATACACCCTTAAACATGCATTCTAAACATATAATAAGGCGCATATAAATAAAATAATAATGATATGCGGATGGATATTTAAACATTGTTCCTAGAACAAATCTCTCCATTTCCTCTCTCCCGCTAGCACAAGTATTACTTCTACCCGATTACATAACACTTCTAAAGAAACCCCATTTACATTGAGGGGAATATGTGAGAAGATAAATACAAAGAGTAAGGAGGTAATAGGCTGGACACGCAGGTCCAATTAATAAATTCTAAATTTATTTCAACAATTTCCAAAATTGCCCTCACCCATCTAATATCCATCCGATATATATTATTCATACATCGCAACCATGTATTCACACAAGCATGTTATCAATCAATCTAATCCAATTAATTAATCTGAATATTAATGACCATCCAATGTTCAAACAACGATTTGATTTTGTGCGAGTCAAACTCGTTTTGCGAATAATTACTCAAAGTACGAATTCTTGAATTAAATTAAACTACAAAATTAAATCTAATTTAATTTGCATTTAATACTAATTCATTTATTTAATTCCAAATTAAATAATATTTACACTTTTAATGTACCTTTACGACTTAGATTCCAAATCTAATCGTTATGGGTCTCAAAGCCCGACTAATATCCAATGTCAATTTAATTTAAAGTCCAATGGGCTTTTAATTAATTTCTAAGGCATGGACTTTTGGTCAATATGGGTCAAACCCAAATACCAAAGCCCATTTAAGGAATCACCCTTATTTGCCAAGAAACCAATTTTGGCCCATTAGGCCCAATTAAAATTAAAGGTCCATTAAGTCATAATTGGACTTTATGGATATGGTTTTGGGCCCAATTGGATTCAACCAATTTAGCCTAAACCTAACTTGGTACAACCAAGCCCATTAAGCCATTTTACAACTTTTAAAGCCCAATTTCCAAAATAAGTCCAATTAATTAATTACCAAATTCCAAATTTTATAACTTAATTAACCTAAAGTGTATGTCATAATTAATTACCCAAATTAACATTTTCAAAACACAAATTTGTACAATTAATTATGCTCATTAACATCAAAACATGTCCAACACATTTTAATCAAAAATCAATCATTTTCCATGCTATTCAAGTCTCGGCATTTTGGGGTTTTATTTGTCCAATTATAAATCCAATCCAATTGAATCTTAAATCAAGATTACCCAATTGTTTCAAGTCATCCAATGATCAAAGAAACAAAAAATACCAAGACATTAGGGCAACATGTAGTTTCGGCCAAGCCTAACAATTGGGCAAAAATAGATCCAATCAACTTTTCATGAAATTGATCCAATACGACTTCAATACAACATCATTCAAACATACTCAATCAATTAATTTTATCAAATCATGCTCAAATTCAATTTACCCAATTTTACCCTAATTCAAGTTTCATGCTCAAAATGGCTCAAGATACCATTGTTGGGTTTCTATTAGGTCCCAAGGATCAAATCAAGCAATGAAACACATGTATGAATACTCGTAAAAGCATGGCGAAATCATACTTACAACGATCGGTTGTGGCGACGCGAGGAACAACAAAAAAACTCTTCAAGCTTTTCCCTCCAAGGTTCTCGGCTTTGTTCCATTTTTGCTCCTCCATTTTCGGCCATGGTGTCTTCCAAGCTCCAAGCTTTGGGTTGTGTATTCCATGCTCATGAAATTAGTTCCCTATCACCTTCGCAAGACTCCAAGAGTGTGCTAGCACTTGTGAAGAATTTGCTACAAATCCTCACTATCTTGCTTCTCCTTTGTTCTTGGCAGTGGCAGAAAAACAGAATAAGAAATGTGGTCCAAGACCGTGAGAGATGAGAGAGTGAGAGGAGAGAGTAATGAGTTGTGTTAGGTTGGTTTTGTGTATCTAATACATATTTTTGAATTTCCAAAAATCAAATAAAGATATACTAATTTTTTTGCTTTCAAAAAGTCAAGGCATTTAAGCCAACCAACTACCACCATCAATCACTCATGACAAGTTGTCAAATCACTCAAAGTGACTAGACATCACATCAATCGATTGACTAGTGATTTGAAGCTTGATGTGACTTGTGGGCCGCACTTAAATTCGTAATGCGACTGCACCCGTAAACACTCTCGGGCTCGGGTTCACTAATTCCAAATTAACGAATTTTCCGTTGCGACGTAATTAAATAATTATGCCTAACAAAATCACTATTCATGTCGCTAACGAATTAATTCTAAATTAACTCGTTCACCCGAATTAAAATCTAATTTTAATTCCGCGTCGAAATCCAATTTCGTATAATATATCGAATATATTATTTTATCGATTAATTCCAAATTAATCGTTCTCTCTCTTTAAATAATATTTTATCCCAGATAAAATATCTCCATAATTAATCCTAGATTAATTTTCTCTCTCATCTAATTAATCCCAGATTAATAAAGTGCGAGTCATACGTCATCGGTGAATCTTCCGGAAGCGACCCATGAGATCCCCGGATATATTGGCAGTAAATACGGTCGTCGGACTATCCGAACACGTACGTACCTAGTACTACGTTTTTACCGATTTACAAGACAAGGTTGGCTTCTAGCAAAGCGCTATGCCTACCCAATTCTCCAGAAATATCCTTACAGGAATATACGATCTATATCATGCGTAGTATACGTAGTATTGCGTATTTCGATCCAGCATCGGATGTCACGTGCAAGACCTGGGGCTGGAAATGTGTCTGCCCCGTACGAAGCACATATCGGATCTCTGGTAACTAGTCTCTATAATCGGATAAACATGACCTAGTCATAATATCCCGATAGCTGTAGCATATAAGAGAACCAGTTCTGCATCCTACGTGATCATCATCTCCACTATGACTGGAGTGATACTTCCATCTCGACATCACACCCAATACACTACGATTCTCAATATACCCAGAAGAGGCGTACACGGAACCTGTTAAAGCCCTGGACGACGAAAACCAAAGTATATTGATTGTCGCAAGTATTAGCGGTGCAAGTCTTAGGTTAAGACCAAATACACCTACCCTGATTCGGACTTCCATAGACACATAGTCATACTACCAATGGAATTCCGAGGGGTCTATCCAGAGCGAAGCTGTTTCCGTACCATCGGTAAATAAAACCTCCTACTACACTTGCATGAGTATCTTATACCCAAATATATGAGAACTATACCGTTATGCTCCCACAACGCGCACAAGTGTAATACTAGTCTATTCCGTATTATCGATGTCCTATCTTGATAATACTACGACTAGGGATATTTAATGATTAAACCTTTTTGGATTGATACTGTCTCATATCTTATCAATCCGGAACTAATCATATGGACTTTCTATCATTTATACATCTTGGTAATCCAATTACAAATGATAAAAGAGCAATTTCCTTTGTCACATAGTTAATTTGTACAACAACATCATGATCTGTACAAATAGTGATGATATGGGTCATAACTGTCCAACACTAGTATTGCACTTGTGCGTGTTATGGGAGCATAACGGCATAGTTCTCATATATTTGGGTATTGGATATTCATGCAAGTGTAATAGGAGGTTGTGTTTACCGATGGTACGGAAATAGCTTCGCTCTGGATAGACACCTTGAAATTCCATTGGTAGTATGACTATGTGTCTATGGAAGTCCGAATCAGGGTAGGTGTATTTGGTCTTAACCTGAGACTTGCATCGCTAATACTTGCGACAATCAATATACTTTGGTTTTGGTCGTCCAGGGCTTTACAGGTTCTGTGTACGCCTCTTCTGGGTATATTGAGAATCGTAGTGTATTGGGTGTGATGTCAAGATGGAAGTATCACTTCAGTCATATAGAGATGATGATCACGCAGGATATGGAACTAGTAATCTTTAGTACTGCAGTCATCGGGATAATATGACTAGGTCATGTTTATCCGATTATAGAGACTAGTTACCAGAGATCTGATATATGCTTCGTACGGGGCATACACAATTCGAGCCCCATGTCTAGCATGTGACATCCAATACTGGATCGCAATACGCAATACTATGTATACTACGTCTGATACAGATTATATATTCCTTTAAGAATATTTCTGGAGAATTGGGTAGGCATGGTGCTTTGCTAGAAGCCAACCATGTCTTGTAAATCGGTAAAACCGTAGTACTGGGTACATACGTGTTCGGATAGTCCGACGACCGGGTTTATTGCCAACATATCCAGGGATCTCATGGGTCGCTTCCCGAAGATTCACCAATGACGTATGACTCAAACATAATTAATTTGGGATTAATTGGTAGAGAGAGAAAATTAATCTAGGATTAATAAGGAGAATTTTATCTGGATAAAATTCAATTAATAGAGAGAGAACGATTAATTTGGAATTAATCGATAAAATAATATATTCGATATATTAAACGAATTAGATTTCGACGCGGAATTAAAATTGGATTTTAATTCGGGCAAACGAATTAATTTAGAATTAATTCACTAGCGACGTGAATAGTAATTTTGCTAGGCATAATTATTTAATTAAATTTGATTTAATTACGTCGTAACGGAAAAATTTGTTAATTCAGAATTAGCAAACCCGAGCCCGGGAGTGTTTGCGGGCCCACTCGGATTTTAAATTCAAGTGGGGCCCACAAGTCACATCACTAATCATTCATTCACCTTTATGGTGATGGAAGTTGGTGTAGGAAATGATGGAAACTTGTATTACACTCCAAGTTGGTAATGATGAAAGTTATTTACCAATGTTTGGTATATCTTGAATTTGATTTTTGAAATCAAATAACACAAGAAAAACACACATCTTCATCATTCTCTCTCTCTCCCTCACGATTTCCTCTCCACTTTTTCCTTTCATTGTCGTGGGCTTCACAAGGAAGAAGGTGAAAATTTATTGCAAATTTTCAAGAGCTAGCACTCAAAAGTAGTCATTCAAAGGTGATAGGGAAACCAATCCTTGAGCTTGGAATCAACACACAAAGCTTGGAGCTTGAAGATCAACACAAGGGCTTGGCCGAAACTCAATGAGGAAATGTTTTGTGTTCAACGCATCCAAAATCCGATCAAAGTGAGTATTTTCCGCATTCTTACTTTGTTGTATTCACATGTTTCATTACTTAATTGATCTTGGTTTGACCTAGAAAACCCAAAAATGGTATCATAGCGGTTATTAAGCATGAAATTGAAATTTAGGATTCTTAACTTTAATTTGGGTATTTTTTATTTGAGCATGTTTTTGGAAAATTGTTTGTTTGAGCATGCTTATAATATGTTAACTTTGAGTTGTGCATGATCAATTTGAAGAAAATTTAATTGGATTAATTTTCCCCAAATTTTGTGGCTTGGCTGAATAGACTTGGAACCCTAACTTTTGGTGATTTTGAATTTTAGACAATTGGATATGTTTAAAATGCATGGGATATATTAGTTTGTGATTTAATTGGATTGAAATCAAAATTGATATAAAAAGTCTGTAATTGCCGAGAGCCTTGGAAGCATGTTGGGATTGATTTTGCTTCAATTTGTGTTGGACATAAATTGGTTAATTAAAGCATGATTAATTAGTGTAATTGGTATTTTGGAAATATTAGTTTAAATAATTAATTATGGCTAATACACTTTAATTGATTAAATTATGATATTTGGAATATTGGAATTTAATTAGTTGGGTTAAATTTGGAATTGGGCTAAAAATATTGTATTTGGGCTTAATGGGCTTGGTTGGGCCAAGTTTGGTTTAGGATAATTGATTGGATCCAATTGGGCCTAAAACAATTTCCATAAAGTCCAAATATGATTAAGTGGGCCTTTAAAATTTTAATTGGGCCTAAATTGATTTTTGGCAAAGGGTGATTCCTTATTGGGCTTTGGTTGCCAAAGTCCATGCCTTATAAATTAATTGAAAGCCCATTGGACTTTAATTAAATTGACATTGGATCTTAATTGGGCTTTGAGACCCATAAATATTAGATTTAGAATCTAAGTCGCAAAGGCTCATTAATAAAGTGTAATTATTTAATTTGGAATTAAATAAAGAATTAGTATTGAATACGAATTAAATTGGATTTAATATTGTAGTTTGATATAATTCGAGAATTCGTACTTTGAGCACTTATTCTTAAACGAGTTGGACTCGCGCAAATCAAATCGTTGTTTGAACATTGGATGCTCACTAATCAAAGATTAATTAATTGGATTAGATTGATTGATAACATGCTTTGTGTGAATAAATGGATGTGATGTATGAATAATGTATATCAGATGGATATTAGATCGGTGAGGGCAATTTTGGAAATTGTGGTAATAAATTTAGAATTTATTAAATTGGACCTGCGTGTTCAGCCTATTACCTCTTGATTCTTTGTATTTCTCTTCTCACATATTCCCCTCAATGTAAATGAGGTTTCTTTAGAAGTGTTATGTAATTGGGTAGAAGTAATATTTGTGCTAGCGGGAGAGAGGAAAGAGAGAGATTTGTTCTAGGAACAAAATATTTTAAATATCCATCCGCATATCATTATTAATTTATTTATCGCGCCTTATTATGCTTTTAGAATGCATGCTTATCGCGCCTTATTATATTCGTTTTGAATTAAATCATATACCATTATGATCTTATCAAAACGTTAGTTCCAATAACGTAATGCTTGCTTCAATCCATAAATGGATCGATTTAACTTGCAAACCTTGTTTGCATGTTTCAGTACGACAAAACTGTCAGGATGTTTATAACCATCCTCCAAAAGGTTTCCGTTTAAGGAAAGCGGTTTTGACGTTCAGCTGCCATATTTCATAAATGAAACATACAACATTAGCAAGCATTATCCAAATGGATTTAACCATGGCAACGGGTAAAAGTTTTCGTCTTAATCGATACTATGTTGATGACGATACCTTTTATGTACAAGCCTAGCTGTGTAAATTTGTATGTTGCCATCCATGTATGTCTTCCTTGAAGATTCATATAGTACCAATAGGCACAATGCCTTCCGGTACAACAACCAGTGTCCAAACTTGGTTGGTATACATGGAATCCATTTCGGACTTATGGAATTTTGCCATAATAGGGAGTCGATACCTTGTATCACTTCCTCATACATAGTCAGTTCGTCTTCCTCAATAAGATTGACATCTTCATGAGGTGAGATCAGAAAACCATACCTCCCAGGTTTTTTTCTGACTCTCTCCGACTTACGCGATTCTTGTGTATTCGAAGTTTGTGGTACAATTTCATCCCTGATGAACTGTTTGTGTTCCGTTAAGGAATCGGTGCCTGGAACAGTATTACTCCGATTTTCATTGAGTTTTACTTTCCTCCCACTTACCACTGCATATAGATATTCCTCTTAGGAAAATCGCATGGAGAGCAACAATTACATTGTTCTCTTGTGAGTTGTATAAGTACTATACTTTGGTTTCCCTAGGACAACCTACAAATAGGCACTTATCCGATTTGGGTTCTAGTTTGGTATCATCCAAACATATGCCCAGCATTCCCAAATCTTCAGGAATGTGAAACTCAGTTTCTTTCCTGTTCATATCTAATATGAAGTCTGTCTAACAGACTTTTGACGGAACCTTATTCAAAATAAGTATTGCACTGTTTAATGCGTATCCCGTGAAGGAAATTGGTAGCTCAGAGAGACTCATCATTAATCTAACTATGTCCAACAAAGTTCGGTTTCTCTGTTCGGACACACCGTCAAATTGAGGTGTTCCGGGAAGAGTCCACATTGAAAGAATACTATACTCTTTCAAGTAATTGAGAAACTTATTGCTCAAGTATTTTCCACTACGGTCCAACCGTAATGTCTTAATACTTTTGCCGATCTGTTTTTATACTTCGTGTCGAAACTCTTTGAATTTATCAAAAGTTTTCGATTTATTTTTCATAAGAAACACATAACCATAACGAGATGCAACATTCGTAAAGGTTACGAAGTATTCTTATCCACCTCTAGCCTAGCTAGACTTGGGCCCACTTACGTCACTATGAACGAGGGCTAACAGATTGGTGGCACTTACATTTTTACCAAGTAAAAGGTGTTTTAGGCATTTTGCCTAATAAACTAGATTCGTAGACATCATTTGAATTAGAATCAAATCTGTCCTAGTATCCACTCTTCAAAATTATGAATATACGAGTCTTGTTAATGTGTCCCAGACAACAATGCCACAAATAAGTCTCATCTGATTAATTCAGTTTGAGCTATTTATTTGTCATGCTATATGTGTGATATTAATTTATATTCAAAATATAAATATTGTTATTCACATCTAATGTGTTTATCTCGATACCATCTTTATAAACAAAACACTTTGTGTTCTAGAATATAAAGGTATACCCGCAACGAATTATACTAGATATACAGATAATGTTTCTAGTCAAACTAGGTACATTATAACAGCTTCCTAATTTAAGTACATGCCCCAATGGCAGTTCCAAAACTTAGGTTTCTACGGTTAAAACAACGAATCTCATCCCGTTTCTGACTCGCAGGTCGATCTCATCTGAAGCCAGTATCCTGCTTATTAGCAGATTCTGCACATCAGTACATATTTATGTACCACATCTAGTATCAAAAATCCAATTTTGAAACTAATAGTGAACATGTTTATGACAAACATATTTGAAGCTGGAGCCTTGCCCTACCTTCACTTCCTTCATGTCTGCTTTGACCATACGACAGTCACACTTCCAGTGACTCCGTTTGCCACAGTTTAGGCAGACATCTTGGGATATGTCATTTGTCTTCCTAGAAGACTGTGAAGATTTTGCCTTTGCCCATTTTAGAAGTTCTGGCTCCGCCTCCTAGAACATAGCCATCAACTCTCCAAGAGTTTTCTCTTGGTTCATAATGAACCTGCCCCAGCTTTCGGGTAGAGACTATAAGATCAAATCTTTGGTAGTCTCGGCCACGTAGGTAATGCCAGCTAATCTAGCTGATCGATGTTAGTAATCATCTGCGACACCTAGTGCTCGACAGATGTACCCTCTGATATACGCGAGCGAAAGAGCTTCTTTTGCAATTCATACTTCTAAGATCTAAGGATAAATCTATGAAGATCCTTCAATTTCAATATCATACTATAAGGATCTAATCCTTAGTTCTGACAAAGAAATTAAGGAATCATTGCGGCAAGCATAACAGATTGAGCACTTAAAGTTATCATCACCATGAGTCTTCCAAAACTCATGCTCCACTATTTACTAAACTTCAGGCTAAGGCCCAAGATGTCACTCTATCAAATAAAGTAACTTCTCGGCTCCTAGGACTATCCCGAGGTTCTATTCATAATCTGAAAATTGAAGACGCTTAAAGATATTTTCACCCATGATTATGTTTTAAACACTAATCTTTCAATTATCTTGATTCCAATAGTCTAACTAGATCCATCAACGATTTCGGGTACAATCGAATATAATGATTATTATAGTCTAACTATATAATCAACTATTATTGATTGGTTAAAATTCAAATATAATGATTACTATAATGTAACTATATAATCAACTATTATTGATTGGTTAAAATTCAAATATATGATGACTATAATCCAATTATATAATCTACTATAAATGAAGTAGTTTAAATACAGTCCAACTGTTTAATTAAAACAACAATTGAATATTAGTCCAACTAATATATTTATATTTAAATAATGACAAAAAATGAAATGTGCGTGTATTGGCAAGTATCTAAACGAAATTGTAAATTTAATACTTGCCTCCCACTATTTTTCAGCGAGCCTCTAACCCTCTGTGGAATACTCGGGAACCCTAGTTTTCCTAGTGGGCTAGGATCCCGTTAAATAACATACAATCTTGACTTTGGCCAACAATTGTATGATACTTAACTAGGTAGATCTCTAAGATCAATTGGATCTCATCCATTCCTAGATCCAGTAGGTGGACTTCCAAGTCTGAAACATATATACAATATATATGCCAATATATCCAATATAATTTCCTAACATTTTCCTCTAAATCAACTAAGCTTTGGCTTTGGCACAACAAGCTTAATGATTCCAGTTAAGCAGGACCCATTGACTTTGGAAAGCTTCGTAATCGATGTCGATGGACAAGAAGTGATCTTGAATTTGGCCAACAAATCACAACTTGGACAAGACATACGATATACAACAAAGCCTTCATGATTCAAACACATCCGCGATGGACAAAGGTCTTGACTTTGGCCGACAAACCAGTGCCAATCTTGGATCTTGAGAATGAATCACTCAATGGAAGGAAAACGCTTAATATTTGTCAAGGGTTTTTCGCGTAATTGGCAACCAATTAATTATCTTTAATTAGGTCTCATCATACACCCTTAAGCATGCATTCTAAAAGCATAATAAGGCGCGGTAATTAAATTAATAATGATATGCGGATGGATATCTCAAAAATTGTTCCTAGAACAAATCATTTCATTTCCTCTCCCCGGCTAGCACTATTCTAACTTCTACCCAATTACATAATACTTCTAAAGAAACCTCATGTACATTGAGGGGAATAGGTGAGAAGAGAATTACAAAGAATCGAGAGATAAAGGCTGGACACGCAGGTCCAATTTAATAAATTCTAAATTTATTACAATAATTTCCAAAATTGCCCTCACCCATCTAATATCCATCTGATATACATTATTCATACAACACATCCATGTATTCACACAAAGCATGTTATCAATCAATCTAATCCAATTAATTAATCTTTAATTAATGACCATCCAATGTTCAAACAACGATTTGATTTGCGCGAGTCCAACTCGTTTAAGATTAAGTACTCAAAGTATGAATTCTTGAATTATATCGAACTACAATTTTAAATCCAATTTAATTTGTATTCAATACTAATTCTTTATTTAATTCCAAATTAAATAATTACACTTTTGATGTGCCTTTACGACTTAGATTCCAAATCTAATCTTAATGGGTCTCAAAGCCCACTAACATCCAATGTCAATTTAATTAAAGTCCAATGAGCTTTAATTAATTCATAAGGCATGGACTTTGGCAACCAAAGCCCAATAAGGAATCTCCATTTTCCATATAATTAATTTTGACCCATTAGGCCCAATTAATTATTTAAAGGCCCATTAATCATATTTGGATTTTATGGAAATAGTTTTAGGCCCAATTGGATCCAACCAATTATCCTAAACCAAACTTGGCCCAACCAAGCCCATTAGCCCAATTACAACAATTAAATTAACTCATTATTCCAAATTACAAATTAATTCAATTCAGTGTAATTACCATAATTAATTAATTAAACTAATGCTTCCAAACCACTTAATTAATTCAATTAATCATGCTCTACATTTCCAATTCATGTCCAACACAAATTGAAGCAAAATCAATCCATTAACATGTTAATCAAGGTCACGACAATGATGATTTTATATCCGATTTTGATTTCAATCCAATCAAATCACAAATCAATATATATCATGCATTTAAACACATCCAATGGTTTAAAAAACAAAAATCACCATGACCTAGGGTTCCTTAAGATTCGGCCAACATAAGTAATTAGGGGAAAATTAATCTAATCAATTTTTCTCAAAATTAATCATGCATAACTCTAAGTTATCAAATCTAAGTATACTCAACCAATCAATTTGATGAAATCATGCTCAAATCAAAAATATCCAAATCAAGATTAAGAACCATAAATTCAATTTCATGCTCAATAAGGCTCATGGTACTATTGTTGGGTTCTCTAAGAACAATAACCAAGATCATTAAGCATAAAACATGTGAATACGCAAAGTAAAGTAGCGGAAAATACTTACAATGCTCGGTTGAGTGGATGTAGGAGATCACAAAATTTTCAACCTTTTGTTTAGTTGCTCCAAGCTTCTCCTTTGATGTATGTTGAGCTTCCAAGCTTTGGTGAATGAATGCCAAACTCATGGGAGTAGTTTCCCTATCACCTTTGTATGATCTCTTTATGTGCTAGCAATGGAAGAATTTTGCAACAAAAGTCTTCCAATTTCTTCCTTATGGTTCTCGGCCAAGCCAAGAGGAAGAGAAAAAAAAAAGGAAGGCCATTCGGCCAAGGAGAGAAGAAAGAGAGGTTATGTTTTTGTTGTGTTTTTGTTTCTAAAAAATTGAACTTATCACCAAGTCAAAAAACCAAAAATTGTGTATATGTTTATTCAAAGTAAAAGGCAAGTGTGTTGAGAGAAAAATCCAATTAATGCTCTCAACCACCTCTATCACCAAAAAGGTGATGTGACTTACATCACAAAAAGTTGATGTAACTTCCATCACTAAAGTGACTAGTGATGTAGGTGAAGTGGGCCCCACTTTAAATTCAAAATTCAAGTCGGGTGACGCAACACACTTCGGGCCCGGGTTCGTTAATTCCGAATTAACGAATTTTCCGTTGCAACTTAATTAAATCAAATTTAATTAAATAATAATGCCCCGCAAAATTATTACGAAAGTCGCTCGTGAATTAATTCTAAATTAATTTGTTCGCCCGAATTAAAATCCAATTTTAATTCCGTTATGAAATCTAATTTCATTTAATATATCGAATATATTATTTTATCGATTAATTCCGAATTAATCGTTCTCTCTCTTCAAAAATAATTTTATCCCAGATAAAATCACACCGTAATTAATCCTAAATTAATTTTCTCTCTCTTATAATTAATCCTAGATTAATTATGTTCGAGTCATACGTCATCGGTGAATCTTCGGGAAGCAACCCATGAGATCCTTGGATATGTTGGTAGTAAATTCGGTTATCGGACTATCCGAATACGTGCGTACCCAGTACCACGTTTTTATCGATTCACGAGACATGGTTGGATTCTAACAATGCACCATGCCTACCCAATTCTCCAGAAATATTCTTTTAAGGAATATGTAATTTTTGTCAGGCGTAGTATACATAGTATTGCGTATTGCGATCCAATATCGATATCACATGCTTGGCCTGGGGCTGGAATTGTGTCTAACCCGTACCAAGCACATATCAAATCTCTGGTAACTAGTCTCTATAATCGGATAATCATGACCTAGTCATATTATCCCGATGATTGCAGTACTTAAAAGTACTAGTTCCGTATCCTACGTGATCATCATCTCCATATGACTGAAGTGATACTTCCTTCTTGACATCACATCCAAAACACTACGATTCTCAGTATACCCAGAAGAGGCGTACACATAACCTGTTAAAGCCCCGGACGACCAAAACCATAGTATACTGATTGTCGCAAGTATTAGCTATGCAAGTCTAAGGTTAAGACCAAATACACCTACCCTGATTCGGATTCCCATAGACACATAATTATTGTGGGAACACAGGAAATGGGCGAAGCATGCTGTCCCGGGCTCGCGGCCCGGTCGGGAGTACGGAGTAGCCACGGGGGACTAAACTGGAGAATAATGGAGTCGCCACCGGTGTGAGCCGAGGAAAATGAGATTTAAGGCCTCATCACCCTTCGCAAGGGAAGACCTCAAACCGTTGGGTTCAGAATGGTCCCTTACTTATGCCACTTGTAATGAAAGGATTTATATGATAATTTAATCAAGCTTAAGTAATACTTATTTCTAAGAATATCATGCTTCTAAATCCACATACGTGCATCAACAAGTTCATCTAAATTTATATGTAACACATATTCGAATTTGCATACAGCCTATTTGCATGTAATCTATGTCTCAATTTGCATACATAAGGTTTATCATACGGCAAGCATACAAGTTAATGAACGCATTGATGGACACAGAAGCGCAAACAAATAGCATTCTTACTAGCATGCATATTAAGAAAAGATATTTAAGCGCATAACAGAAATAGATAACTAGAGAGGTAATAAAAATGCATAACGTAAAAAATGGGAACTATGTGCTAAGATGGACATGTCGTAATGTGATGCAAGAGGATTTGTTTACCGTGGGAGTTCGTTCAGCGTTCGTAGACGCGTTCGAACGGTAAACAGAAGGTTCTCGTTCGAGTAGCGTTCGAAACGGTTCGTTCGAACGGAAATGAAACAGAATGCTCACGTTCGTATGGCATTTGTGAACGCGTTCGAACGGAAATGAAACAGAATACTCACGTTCGTATGACATTCGTTAACGCATTCGAACAGAAATGAAACAGAATGCTCACGTTCGTATGGCATTCGTGAACGTGTTCTAACAGAGATGAGACCTGATGCATGATAAGGCAAAAATGCATGCGCGTTCGAGTTGCGTTTGTAAACGCGTTCGAACGGGAACAGACCTGATGCATGAAATGGGACGCAGTACATAAATGGAAAATAGTACAATGCGAGGCACGGCGAAGCATCATGGTAAAGGATTTTAACCTCTTAAATTAGAGGACCTCTCATCGCACTTACTAAGCCCACGCGCTCGATCGCATCATGCGTACAACATAAAGACAATCATGTCAAACTAAGTATGCCCGATTGAACCATCTTACA
Source organism: Zanthoxylum bungeanum (assembly GCA_019454045.1). Taxonomy (NCBI): domain Eukaryota; kingdom Viridiplantae; phylum Streptophyta; class Magnoliopsida; order Sapindales; family Rutaceae; genus Zanthoxylum; species Zanthoxylum bungeanum. The sequence goes on along the minus strand of SKCR01040927.1, from coordinate 10,683 downwards.
TCCAACCGAACACACATCAACCGGCGCGGCAAAGCATCGTGGTAAAGGGCTTTAAAACCCCTCCCCATAGGGGATCTTCATTCCACTTACTAAGCCCATGCGCTTGATTGAACCATGCATAAAAAGATAAAGACAATCATATCAAACTAAGTATGCCCGATTGAACACATCTTACATCCAACCGAACAACATATCAACCGGCGCGGCAAAGCATCGTGGTAAAGGGCTTTAACCCCTCCCCATAGGGGATCTTTCATTCCACTTACTAAGCCCATGCGCTCGATTGAGTCATGCATACAAAGAATTAAACACAATAATATCAAACTTAGTATGCCCGATTGAACGTATCTTGCATTCAACCGAACACACATCAACCGGCGCGGCAAGCATCGTGGTAAAGGGCTTTAAACCCTCCCCATAGGGGATCTTTCATTCCACTTACTAAGCCCATGCGCTCGATTGAATCATGCATAAATAAGCAACATACAGAATTCAAGTGACGAAAAATAAATACACCAAAGCAACACAAAACAAAAGAGGTGCCATTTACTCAAGCGGTACGTGGAGTGTGTCCCGAGTACAGATCATATTACCGTCCATTCGGAATCGGCTATGAAATTTATGTCCGGGTTTCCATCCGATATACCGCGAGAGTTGACACATCTCTCATTTTATTTCACACAGCCACAACATACAACATCTCATAATTCATACATATTTATCTACTCAAGGGCCACAACATGCATTTCAACATGACAATCACGCAAGAAATATTTAATAATAGTACAAAAAAAAGTGAGTGTGAAAGATACCCTCAGGTCTAACCTTTTTGCCAACTTTCAGGCTTGCGTTTCACAGACGTCGGAAGGTACAGCTCCTCAACTTCTCCGGTTCACTGGTTTAGCGTCCTAGCTCACTGCTTTGCTGTTTTGCTTGCGGTTTGAACTCCGTTCTCTCTTTTTCGGCTCTGTTTTGCTGCTCACTGCTCAGGCCACCTGTTTTGACGTTTCAACGGACTGTTCCAAGTTTTGTGTGGGTTTTAGTGAAGTCTTGTGTGATTATTTTAAGGATTATCAATGCAGTTTTTTATGTTATTACTTTCAGTTTTTAGGGAACGTTAAGTGTATTTTGCTGCTGTTTTCGGGGGGAAATGGGCTGCTGTGGGGGTACTTTAGCGGCTGTTTGAGCGTGTTTGGCTGCCGTTTGGGGTTATTTTTTTCGGTGATGTGTGGAGGCTTAGGGGGCTACTATTTTCGGTTATGGAGTGAGGAGATTTGTGAGGTTATGGACGTGTAGGGCTGAACGGTTTGTGAAGGTGCTTTTAATGTGAAGGCTTGGGGTATTTTCTTTTCTCTTGTGATTTGTGTAAGTTGTGTGTATATTATGTGTATGAGCTAAGGTTGGAAATTCTTTGCTTCTTTCTTTTGTAATGGGTGTGCACTAGGGGGAGAGGAATGCCTTGGAGAGGTGTTGTTTATATAGAGAATGGCTAGGGCTTCACTTTGTCTCACAAGGAAGGGATTTGGTGCATTAAAGAGAGATATGATTTGGTGTTAGACAAGGAAAGTCAAAGATTGAGGGGGGGACAAAATTTGACTAGATTAGGAATGCAAAATATTTAATTTGTTATGATTGATTTTAATTAGGCATGACATCTTTTTAATTTAGTATGTGATTTGTTTAGTTAGGAAGTTAATATATTTGATTTATCTTAATTTGGTGTGATTATATTTTATGTTTTATTTAATTGGTAAATGGTTTAAATATTTTATTTAATATTTAATGTTTAATTTATTAAATTGGGATGTGTTTTATTGGCTTTGGGGAGCTAATTGGGCTGGGGTGCGAGGCTAGCAGCAAAACCAGAAACACCGACGTCGTTCGAACACCAATTCGAACGCTACACGAACGTCCGCAATCTGTCTGACGTTCGAACGAAGTAACGAACGCAGCACTAACGAAGACAGTGAACTTGTGAGATGAACTTGATGACGTACTTATTCTGAATTTCCCCTTCCGACCTCCGTTTCCCGCAATATCCTTAGCTAAAAAGTTAGTGCCTCCAACTGAGACTCATCATCGGGTTTCACATGCGAAAATGCAATGCCTACAGTCGCCCCCACTTTGATGGGACTTGTGCAGTGTGTGACTTTGAACAATTCTATCAAAGTTATGCAATGCATTTTCACTTACCTGGCTCGCCAGCTGCCACTTGACTTACCATGTGTTGAGTTGAGTTGATTTGGTGGTGAGGTGCTGCGACCCCTGGTTCATTCCCGAATCGTGCTCCATTTTTAGAGCGCCATTTTCGGCATCTTTTGTGTGTGTGCTCCATTTTGGAGCGCCATTTCCGGCATTTGCTGTGTGTGTTCCATTTTGGAACGTCATTTTCGGCGTCTGTTGTGAGTGCTCCATTTTGGAGTGCCATTTTCGGCGTCTGTTGTGAGTGCTCCATTTTGGAGTGCCATTTTCGGTGTCTGCTATGTGTGCTCCATTTTGGGGCTCTATTTTCGGCATTTGTTGTGGTAGCGGTCCATTTCCGAACCGTGCTGTGCGAGAATGTGGCTCATTTTTGAACCGTTATTTGGTGAGATGGTCTTTGCCGCTATAAACCTGCGAACACAAAACAAACATTGCATGTATGTGATATGTATGCATGTATGCATGTACATGTATCATATTCCGATGGGTTAGGCCTTCCTTGGTCCATTTCGAACCGTGCTCCATTTTCAGAGTGCCCTTTTCAGCGAGATGAGATGATGGTCCATTTCGAACCGTGCTCCATTTTCGGAGTGCCCTTTTCGGCGAGATGTGATAATGGTCCATTTCCGAACCGTGCTCCATTTTCGGAGTGCCCTTTTCGGTGAGATGTGATAATGGTCCATTTCCGAACCGTTGCTGATGAGAGATAGTCCATTTCCGAACCATTACGGATATGAGAGTGGTTCATTTCTGAACCGTTGTTGATAATGATGTGGGCCCCGCCCCCAGAGTACTATACCTGGCAGAACTAATACTGAACCAATGTGGGCCTCGCCCCCAGAATGCCATACCCGGCAGAACTGATACTGATGATGTGGGCCTCGCCCCCAAGCTGATATTGATGTGGGCCTTAGCCCCAGACTGATATTGATGTGGGCCTCGGCCCTAAACTGATGCTGATGTGGGCCTCGCCCTAAGCTGATACTGATTCATTTCTGAAACTGATTGTACTGTTGTTGCTTCCAGAGATTCCTCGTGTTATAAACATCACTGAATTTAATTGTATCAAGGTTGAATGCTTTTCTCAAATATACTCATGTTGCCGGTTGAAAGGAAGAGATTCAGGCAAGTAAGCAAAATGAACGTCTTTATTATCATTAAGAAAAGGTTCGAACAAAGAGACAAAATCAATGTCTTTATTAAAAATGTAGGATCAAATAAACTAGGAGGGATAACTTCACCATTCGCAGCATTGCCTTCTTCATTGGCCTATGGTTCTCCACCGTTGTCATCCCCTATTCCTATGAATGAAGCTGAGTGGTTGAGAGTTTGGAGGACAAGGGTTTCGGGTAGGCCAGAGTTGATCATGTAGTTGGGTAGGGGATTTCTGTGTCCGTTGGGTTGTTCTCTTTCTGGGTCAGGTATTTTGTGGGAGTCAATGAGGTTTTGGATCTCATGCCTAAGGCGGGTGCATCTATCAGTTTCGTGACCCCTTCTCCGATGGAAGTGACAATACATGCTTAGGTAAAGGTTGGGTGGTACAGGGTTTGGAATTGGTTTAGCCTCTAAGGGTTCCAGAAGTCCTTGCGCCTTCAACTTTTCGAACACCCTTGAAAGAGGCTTACCAAGGTTGGAAAATCGCATGCTTTTGATGGCAGTTACCTCAGCGGTAGCGGGCTTGGTCCCTGAAGGTACCTCAATATTCCTTCTATTCTGGCCATAAAACTTTCTGTTTTCAGCCTCTTCTTCTTCAATATCCATAACCGTCTCCCTCAATTGTCGGAAATCCGTAATCATCGAAGTCATCCTCCGCAGTTTACCATAAATGGAGGGATTAGTACCATTGATGATCATTTTGATCTGGTCTTTCTCAGAGGGCCGAGTCTGCATCTTCAGAAGCTGGCTTCTCCAGCGGTCTACATACTCCTTGAAGCTTTCTTCTGGATTCTGCTTAGTGTTCTCCAAATCACGGAGTGACAAGTCAATCTCTAAGTCTGTAACACACTGCTTCAAAAAAGCATCAGCTAGTTCCCTCCAATCTTCCTTAACCTTCTTCTCAAGGCTATGATACCAAACCACAGGTGCCCCCTCAAGTGACATCCCAAACATCTTTTGGACCCGGCGTTGTGATAGGCCCACTGAACTCATGACTGAGACATATTGCTGCAGATGGACTCTCGGGTCTCCATTCCCATTAAACTTGGCCATGTCGGGCATTTTAAACTGAGCTGGCAGCTGTTCTCCGAAGGTCATTGCCTCATAATCTAACAACTCTTCATGTTTACCCCTCATTTTGCGGGTAACTGTTTCAACCTGATCCCGAAGCTTTTGAAATTCTGCCCGAGACCCAATCACTCTGCCTGTTGCATACTCTGCCATGTCATCATCAAAAGTGGGGATATCATCCCTCAACCCATTCAGAGGCTCCTCGCGCCTCACATTCTCAGAATTTCCCCCAGCACGGGGCACAGCCATATTTGTCATGGCAGTAGTCAAGGCTTGCAATTGTTTAGTAATCTTGGCGAAACCATTCTCCAACTGATCTATCCGGGATACCTCATTATCGGATGTACTCATATCTGTTACCCGTCTTTTAGTGAGTATTCTCTCTTCCCTAACCCAACGGGAATCTTTTATGTCGTTTATAAACATATAAGGTGTTAACATGACATATGTATGTATGAGGTGCGTGAGATGCATGTAACATATATAACATATTGAATCAACTAAAATCTTCAAACAAATCAGCTCATTATCATTTTAGAAGCTTCTGGGCTAACTGTCATATGAGTGAACCCGTCCAAGTTTAAATGACCCAACGAGTTCACATCTCATGGCAAGGATCCCAACTAAATCCAAATGGTAATGTTCTGAACACAAGCACAAAGTGGCCCATCAACACTTAGAAGCCTTTGGCCCAATTGTCATAAAATACGTTCTTGTCCCAGTTTAAATGGCCCAACAAGCCCATATCTCATGAAAAATGGTCCAAATGGATCCAAACGATGATGTTCCCAAACACAAGCATAAAAGAAAGATAATGCAAACATAGAGTAATAATTTCTACAGAATGGCCCATCAACATTTCACAGGTTTTGGGCCCAATGGTCATAAGGTACGAACTCGCCCCAGTTTAAATGGCCCAGCAAGTTCGCATTTCTGACAATAGTCCAACTGCATCCAAATGAGGATGGTCCACAAGCACATACTCAAGGAAATAATTGTTACTTTAACCATACAACCCCGGTCTATGGGTGGGTTCGCAGGAGTGTAGACAAAGGCTCTCATTGGCGAAGGATGGCCCACAACTAGGTCTCCCCAATCAAGGGTTCGAGCAACCAAGTGAGCGCACCCTTTTTTATACACTAAGGTACGTGCCAATGAGCTATGGTGTGTGACTGACTGTCAAATGGATTTCCCGTTGTAGATTCCCCAGAGGGAAGGTGGAGCGAGGCTCACTTAAATACCCAAGCCTCTTAGGCTCTTATCGCTTGGTGTCAGGAATAAACAACGAGTCCTCCAAATTAGTCCATCACAATAGGCTACGAGTAGATGGCTATCTAGGTGCCTTCACAGCTTTTCCTTCTAGAAAGGTAGTGAGTGAAGGAAGACACCAAACCATTACCTAGCCTCAAAATGCCTTTGATTAAACCCCCATTTTATCCACTATAGACACGGTCAATTAGAACATAAATCCAAATATTACAAGACAATATTTCGGGGCCGATTCTCTATCCCCAGTGGAGTCGCCAGACTGTGGGAACACAGGAACTGGGCGACGCATGATGTCCCGGGCTCGCGGCCCAGTCGGGAGTACGGAGTAGCCACGGGGGACTAAACCGGAGAATAATGGAGTCGCCACCCGGTGTGAGCAGGGAAAATGAGATTTAAGGCCGCACTCACTCCTCGCAAGGGAAGACCTCAAACCGTTGGGTTCGAAATGGTCCCTTACTTATGCCACTTGTAATGAAAGTATTTATATGATAATTTAATCAGGTTTAAGTAATACTTATTTCTAAGAATATCATGCTTCTAAATCCACATACGTACATCAACAAGTTCAACTAAATTTATATGTAACATATATTCGAATTTGCATACAGCCTATTTGCATGTAATCTATGTCTCAATTTGCATACATAAGGTTTATCATACGGCAAGCATACAAGTTAATGAACGCATTGATGGACACAGAAGCGCAAACAAATAGCATTCTTACTAGCATGCATATTAAGAAAAGATATTTAAGCGCATAACAGAAATAGACAACTAGAGAGGTAATACAAATACATAACGTAAAAAAGAGGAACTATGTGCTAAGATGGACATGTCGTAATATGATGTAAGAGGATCTGTTTACCGTGGGCATTCGTTCAGTGTTCGTAGAGGCGTTCGAACGGTAAACAGAAGGTTCTCGTTTGAGTAGCGTTCGTAAATGCGTTCGAACGGAAATGAAACAGAATGCTCACGTTCGTATGGCGTTTGTGAACGCGTTCGAACGAAAATGAAACAGAATACTCACGTTCGTATGGCGTTCGTTAACGCATTCGAACATAAATGAAACAGAATGCTCACGTTCGTATGGCATTCGTGAACGCGTTCGAACAGAGATGAGACCTGATGCATGATAAGGCAAAAATGCATGCGCGTTCGAGTTGCGTTCGTAAACGCGTTCGAACGGGAACAGACCTGATGCCCTGATGCATGAAATGGGACGCAGTACATAAATGGCAAATAGTACAATGCGAGGCGCGGCGAAGCATCATGGTAAAGGATTTTAACCTCTTCAATTAGAGGACCTCTCATCGCACTTACTAAGCTCACGCGCTCGGTCGCATCATGCGTACAAACATAAAGACAATCATGTCAAACTAAGTATGCCCGATTGAACCATCTTACATCCAACCGAACACATATCAACCGGCGCGGCAAAGCATCGTGGTAAAGGGCTTTAACCCCTCCCCATAGGGGATCTTTCATTCCACTTACTAAGCCCATGCGCTTGATCGAACCATGCATAAAAAGATAAAGACAATCATATCAAACTAAGTATGCCCGATTGAACACATCTTACATCCAACCGAACACATATCAACCGGCGCGGCAAAGCATCGTGGTAAAGGGCTTTAACCCCTCCCCATAGGGGATCTTTCATTCCACTTACTAAGCCCATGCGCTCGATTGAGTCATGCATACAAAGAATTAAACACAATAATATCAAACTTAGTATGCCCGATTGAACGTATCTTGCATTCAACCGAACACACATCAACCGGCGCGGCAAAGCATCGTGGTAAAGGGCTTTAACCCCTCCCCATAGGGGATCTTTCATTCCATTTACTAAGCCCATGCGCTCGATTGAATCATGCATAAATAAGCAACATATAGAATTCAAGTGACGAAAAATAATAAACCAAAGCAACACAAAACAAAAGAGGGTGCCATTTACTCAAGCGGTACGTGGAGTTGTGTCCCGAGTACAGATCATATTACCGTCCATTCGGAATCGGCTATGAAATTTATGTCCGGGTTTCCATCTGATATACCGCGAGAGTTGACACATCTCTCATTTTATTTCACAGCCACAACATACAACATCTCATAATTCATGCATATTTATCTACTCAAGGGCCAAAACATGCATTTCAACATGACAATCACGCAAGTAATATTTAATAAGTAGTACAAAAAAAAGCGAGTGTGAAAGATACCCTCAGGTCTAACCTTTTTGCCAACTTTCAGGCTTGCGTTTCACGGACGTCGGAAGGGTACAGCTCCTCAACTTCTCCGGTTCACTGGTTTAGCATCCTAGCTCACTACTTTGCTGTTTTGCTTGCAGTTTGAACTCCGTTCTGCTCTTGTTCGGCTTCTGTTTTGCTGCTCACTGCTCAGGCCACCTGTTTTGACGTTTCAACGGACTGTTCCAAGTTTTTGTGGGTTTTTAGTGCAGTCTTGTGTGATTATTTTAAGGATTATGAATGCAGTTTTTTATGTTATTACTTTAAGGTTTTTAGGGAACGTTTTAAGTGTATTTTGCTGCTGTTTTCGGGGGGAAATGGGCTGCTATTTGGGGGTACTTTAGCGGCTGTTTGGAGCGTGTTTGGGCTGCCGTTTGGGGTATATTTTTCGGTGATGTGTGGAGGCTTAGGGGGCTACTATTTTTGGTTATGGAGTGGAGGAGATTTGTGAGGTTTATGGATGTGTAGGGCTGATCGGTTTGTGAAGGTGCTTTTAATGTGAAGGCTTGGGGTTATTTTCTTTTCTCTTGTGATTTGTGTAAGTTGTGTGTATATTATGTGTATGAGCTAAGGGAAAGGGGTTGGAAATTCTTTGCTTCTTTTCTTTTGTAATGGGCGTGCACTAGGGGGAGAGGAATGCCTTGGAGAGGTGTTGTTTATATAGAGAATGGCTAGGGCTTCACTTTGTCTCACAAGGAAGGGATTTGGTGCATTAAAGAGAGATATGATTTGGTGTTAGACAAGGAAAGTCAAAGATTGAGGGGGGGACAAAATTTGGCTAGATTAGGAATGAAAAAATATTAATTTGTTATGATTATTTTAATTAGGCATGACATCTTTTTAATTTAGTATGTGATTTGTTTAGTTAGGAAGTTAATATATTTGATTTATCTTAATTAGGTATGATTATATTTTATGTTTTATTTAATTGGTAAATGGTTTAAATATTTTATTTAATATTTAATGTTTAATTTAATTAAATTGGGATGTGTTTTATGGGCTTTGGGGAGCTAATTGGGCTAGGGTGCGAGGCTAGCAGCAAAACCAGAAACACCGACGCCGTTCGAACACCAATTCGAATGCTACACGAACGTCCACAATCTGCCTGACGTTCGAACGAAGTAACGAACGCAGCACTAACGAAGATAGTGAACTTGTGAGATGAACTTGATGACGTACTTATTCTGAATTTCCCCTTCCGACCTCCGTTTCCCGCAATATCCTTAGCTAAAAAGGTAGTGCCTCCAACTGAGACTCATCATCGGGTTTCACATGCGAAAATGCAATGCCTACAATTATACTACCAATGGGATTCCGAGGGGTCTATCCAGAGCAAAGCTGTTTCCGTACCATCGGTAAACAGAACCTCCTATTACACTTGCATGAGTATCCAATACCCAAATATATGAGAACTATGCTGTTACGCTTCGATAACACGCACAAGTGTAATACTAGCATATTCTGTATTATCGATGTCTAGTTTCTATGATACTACGACTATGGATATTTAATGATTAAACCTTAGTGGATTAATATTGTCTCATATCTTATTAATCTGGTACTAATCATATGGACTTTTATCATTTATATATCTTGGTAATCTAATTACAAATGATCAAATAGCAATTTCCTTTGTCACATAGTTTATTTGTACAACAACACCATGTTCTGTACAAATAGTGATGTTATGGGTCATAATTGTCCAACATTACCAACAATTTATATCTCATATAAGTCATTAAAAAATAGAAAATTTTAATTAAAAGGAGAAGAGTTAAGATCAGTTTTCAACCTTGCTTTGATACAAATTGTAGGAAACGATTTTCCTTCACGCAGCGGAAGCGGCTTAGGCTCTGGGTGTAGGACACAAAAATTGACGACGCTGTTCTAGGCTCGCGGCCTAGTTGGGAGTACAGAATAGCTCGCGGGGAACTAAACAGGAGAAATAACATGTTGTCGCCACCCGGTGTGAACCGGGACAAAGATTTAAGGCTGTGATGACCGGAAAATATATCAATATTTACCGCCCCTTTTACTTAATATTTTGTTTTGTTTCTCGGGTTTGATGAACGTTTTGATGTGTTTTAGTTTATTTTGCAGATAAAATAATATCGGGTCTTAATGAAATCATTTAGGATGAAATATGGGTCAAATAAGGGCAATTATTGGACTTGATATTTTAATTTTGGAGATTGGAAACTTGAAAGGGCGTTTTGACGAAGTGCAGTTTTGGAAATTCCAGTTTTGTGCATCTGTCGTATTTTGGGCTTAACGTTTTACTCAGATATCGGATTGAGCGGATTCAAGTTCCAGATTAAAGAAGACTCAAAGATCTACAACTTTGAAAGAGAAAATATTTTCGAATTCTGATGATTTCATTACCGAAATTGATGAACCATCCAAAAGTGTGTGGAGTGTAATTATTAAAAGTCATTATCAATCATTTTCAAAGCAAAATATTAATTAATTAATAATTAATAAAAATTATCAAATCAACACCAGACAAGATAAGCAATTAGTGGAGCAATTATGGATTTGGTGGAGTAATTAGTGGAGAAATAATAATGGATTTGGTGGAGAATTTGGTGGATGATTTGATGGAGGCAAAATTTTGCCTATAAATACCAAGTCATTTCATTTGTAAAATTCATACTTTCTTCTTTGAAATTCTTAATGAATAAATAAGAAGATTGTATCTAGTTTGTTTATTTTTAGTTTTCAGTAATTAATTTTCAGTTTCGCA
>SKCR01040926.1:0-70589 GCA_019454045.1 Zanthoxylum bungeanum | reverse complement strand
GTTCAGTTCTTGTTGGATCTTGTTTCTGTTTTTGTTTTGTTTTATTTATGGATCTGATTTTATTGTGTTTTGCATATCAGTTCATCTTTTATCATTTTCCAGTTTTGGGTTTTGTTCTGTTCTTCATATCAATTCGTCATATACTTTCTGTTCTTTAGCATATGTTGAAGAAATAAGCATGTTCTTTGGCGGTTGTGTGATTTGTTTCTAAAACCCTAGTGAAGTCTGAAATCAGACCCTGAAACTTAGCCTTTGAATTCAGACCCTGAAATCAGACTCTAAAAACTTAGCCTTTGAAATCTGACTCTGAATTCAGACCCTGAAACTCAACCTCTGAAATCAGACTCTAAAAACTTAGCCTTTGAAATCTGACTCTGAATTCAGACCCTGAAACTCAACCTCTGAAATCAGACTCTAAAAACTTAGCCTTTGAAATCTGACTCTGAAATCAGTCCCTGAAGATTAGCCACTGAAAATCAGACTCTGAAAACAGACCCTGAAAAGTAACATCTGAAATTAGACCCTGACCAGTAGCCTCTGAAATCAGACCCTAAAAAGTAACCTCTAAAATCAACTCTGACAAGAAGCCTCTGAAATTAGACCCTGACCAAAAGGCTCTGAAATCAGACCCTGAAAATCAGCCTCTGAAATCAGAACCTAAATCAGCCTCTGAAATCATAACCTTAATCGGCTACTGAAATCAGACTTTAAACAGCTTCTGAAGTTATAAAAAAAAAAGGGACTTGAGTGATAGTGATCACTTGAGCAAAAAAAAAAAAACAAGTAAAAAAGTGAAAATTTTTGGTTGAATTTAGTTTGTTCCATATTATCATTTGGGTGTCAATGAAGGGTATTCCATCAAAATTTCTATAGAGGTGCCAAATTTTCTCCCGAAATTGCATACGTCCGTGAATTTGCATGCTTATTTTTTTTTCCATTGTGCCAATTGTTTACTTCTTTATTCTAATTACTCTAGCTTAAGTATTATTGATTGAGTCTTCATCATTGCTATTCCTGTCCGCATTTTGTTTCCGCCTGCCCTATATATATTATTGGGTCCGTTGTGTTTCATGCTAGCTTGAGGACTGCACTTGGTTTTGTATTCCTGGATTGAGTGTGATTCACATTTGAATCGAGAAAGAACTCAAGAGTGGTAAAAACAGTGATTGTGAGCTCAGTATCGGGTAAAAGCCAATAGAGTGCAAACACGTGGAGTGATATCATTCGAGTGTAAACACGTGAGATTGTAAGGATTTACATATTTCTAATCTGTTTGTTTAGTGTTGAGATGGCAGGTCTAACCACTGATGAAAAGCTTGAGGCTTTGGATAGGAAATTTACAGATATGATGGAGAACATGAATACTGCTTTTGAGAGATTGTCCAAGTGTGTAGAGAGTATTCAAACTGGTAGCGGTCCTAGAATACCACCACCCCAGCATGTACCACCACCTCATAATGTGCCACCTCGACTTGTACCACCACAGTATGTACCACCAGATGAAGAGGAAGCTGAAAATGAGTTTGATGATTTTGATCGTCTTGATGATGTGGAGGAGAGATTTCAGCCTAGGCATGATAGGAGGCCTAATAGGAGGTTTGATAGGAGGAATGATAAGAGGGATAGACGATTTGATGATAGAGGTGTATTTGATGCTAGAAGAGGGGATTATGATAGAAGAGGATATCGTAGACGAGGAGATGTAGATGGTGATCTAGGCAGCATCAAGATCAATATACCAACATTTCACGGCAAGAATGATCCTGAAGCTTATTTAGAATGGTAAAAGAAAACAGAATTGATTTTCAACTATCATCACTACTCAGATGAGAAGAAGATCAATATGGTAGTAATTGAGTTTACCGATTATGCTATGATTTGGTGGGATCAGCTTGTCTCTACTCGGAGGAGAAATTATGAGAGACAGGTTCAGAAATGGGCAAAACTTAGAGGTCTCATGAGAAAGAGATTTATACCCAGCCATTACTATAGGGAATTGTATCAGAAACTACAACATCTGTATCAGGGGACCAAGAGTTTTGAGGACTATTACACCGAGATGGAAGTTGCCATGATAAGGGCAAATGTAGTTGAGGATGCAGAAGCTACTATGGCACGGTTTCTAGGGGGCTTGAATAGAGAGATTGCAAACATGGTGGAGTTGCATCTGTTGGACAGTTATGACCCATAGCGTCACTATTTTTACAGATCATGGTGTTATTGTACAAATTAACTATGTGACAAAGGAGATTTCACTCTTATCATTTGTGATTAGATCACCTAGATGTATAAATGATATGAGGTCCTTATGATTAGTTTCTGGATTGAGATGATATGAGACAGTATCAGTCCACGAATGATTAATCATTAAATATCCCTAGTCGTAGTATTATCGAGATTGGACATCGATAATGCGGAATAGACTAGTATTACACTTGTGACTGTTATGGAAGCGTAACATCATAGTTCTCATATATTTGGGTATTGGATACTCATGCAAGTGTAATAGGAGGTTGTGTTTACCGATGGTACGGAAACAGCTTCGCTCTGGATAGACCCCTCGGAATTCCATTGGTAGATGTGTCTATGGAAGTCCGAAATCAGGGTAGGTGTATTTGGTCTTAACCTGAGACTTGCACCGCTAATACTTGCGACAATCAATATGCTTTGGTCTTAGTCGTCCAGGGCTTTAACAGGTTCTGTGTACGCCTCTGCTAGGTATATTGAGAATCATAGTGTATTGGGTGTGATGTCAAGACGGAAGTATCACTCCAGTCATAGTGGAGATGATGTCACGTAGGATACGGTACTAGTGCTCTTAAGTACTGCAGTCATCGGGACATTATGACTGGGTCATGTATATCTGATAATAGAGACTAGTTACCGGACATCCAACATGTGCTTCGTACGGGGCAGACACAGTTCCAGCCCCAGGCCTAGCACGTGACATTCGATACTGGATCGCAATACGCAATACTACGTATGCTACGCCTTACATAGATTATATATTCCAATAAGAATATTTCTGGAGAATTTGGTAGGCACGGTGCTTTGCTAGAAGCCAACCATGTCTTGTAAATCAGTAAGCATGTGGTACGAGGTACGCACGTATTCGGATAATCCGATGACCGTATTTACTGCCAACATATCCAGGGATCTCTTGGGTCGCTTCCCAAAGATTCACCGATGACAGTTGATTCGAATTAGAATTAATCTAGGATTAATTAAGAGAGAGAATTAATCTGGGATTAATTAAGAGAGAGAATTAATCTGGGATTAATTAAGAGAGAGACAATTAATCTAGGATTAATTGAGGTATTATTTAATTTGGGATTAAATATGTTCGGAAGAGAGAGAACGCGATTAATTTGGAATTAGTCGGTAGAATAAATCTAATAGTTAAATTTGATTTTTCTATTTAATTTATTCGTATGGGCTAAAATTAATATATCGGATATATTAATATGAATTGGATTTCGTTACGAAATTAAAGTCGGACTTTAATACGAATGAACGAATTAATTTAGAATTAATTCGTAAACGACGTTCGTAATATATTTGCGAGACATCATTATTTAATTAAATTAGATTTAACTATTTAGCGACGAGAATTCGTTTAATCGGATTAAACGGATCCGAGCCGCGGCAAATGTTCGTAGAGATATTTGAATTTTGAATTCAAATGTGGGGCCCACTTTAAATGTGGTAGTTGGGAGAGTGGTTGGCATTTATGCCATACCATCCACTTTCCAACCACCTTGGAATGGTTTTGGCAAAACCATTTACCCAACCACCTTGTTTAGGTGAAAAATGTAAATTGGCTTTTACCAAAACCCTTCTCTCTCTCTCATTTGTGTATGCATCACACAAAACACACTTGGAACAAAATGGAAACCCTAAAATCCTCTCAATGGGCGTGAGCTTCTTGCCTCATTCTCTTTGATTTTGTTGCAAAATCAACAAAGCTAGCACTTCAATGAATCAACCAAGGTGATAGGGAAACTAACTCAAGGGTTGGAATCATCACTCAAAGCTTGGATCTTGGAGATCTCTTCTCAAATTTTAAAAGCTCAATTCGTTCATTGTAAGTATATTCCGCAACTTAAAATGATTTTATCATATGTTTTCAAGCTTATTAGATCTTTGGCATGTTCTAGGAACACTAACAATGATATCAGAGCCAATTTTAAGCATGAAAATTTTAGGGTTCATGAGACTAAAATTTGGGGCTTTTATGTTTTGAACATGATTCTTTCAAATTGATGCTTTGAGCATGCTTAGAATATGATAACTTAGAGTTATGCATGATTAGATTTGAAACAAATCAAATGAATCAAAAATTAAAAATTTCTTCACATGGCCGAATTTCACTGTGCAGTGGACTGCAGTTTTTTGATTTTTGTAACATGAAATGATGTGTTTAAATGCATGTTTAAATGTTGATTGTTGGTTTGATTGGATTGGAATCAAAGTCAATAAATTTTATGTTAAAATCAAAGAGCATGTTGAGCATGAAATGATGTGTTTTGGATTCAATTTTGTGTTGAGCATGAAATGATGAATTTTGGCTTCAATTTATGTTAAGCATAAATTGATGGATTAAGCATGATTAATTAAGTTAATTGGTATTCTGGAAATATTGAGTTTGATTAATTAATCATGGCTAATACACTTTAATTAAAGTAATTGTGATATTTGGAGTATTATAATTATGTTAATAAGCCTTTAATTAAGAATTGGGCTAAAAGTGTGTATTTGGGCTTAATGGGCTTGGTTTGACCAAGTTTGGTTTTGGACTTTTGGATTGGATCCAATTGGGCCCAAAACCAATTCCATAAAGTCCAAATAGATTACTTGGCCCTTTAAAGAATTTAATTGGGCCTAATGGGCCTAAATTGATTTGTTGGAAATAAGGTGATTCCTATTGGGCCTTGGCATTTTGGGTTTGATCCATTATGGCCAAAGCCCATGCCTTAAGAATTAATTAAAAGCTCATTGGACTTTAATTAAAATGACATTGGATGTTATTGGGCCTTTGAGACCCATTAAGATTGGATTTGGAATCCAAGTCTTTAAGGCTTATAAGTAAGTGTATATATTTAATTTGGAATTAAATTGGAATTAGTATTGAATACAAATAAATTGGATTTAAAGTTGTAGTTCAATATAATTCAAGAATACTTACTTTGAGTATTTATTCTTAAACGAGTTTGACTCACGCAAATCAAATCGTTGTTTGAACATTGGATGGTCATTAATTCAAAGATTAATTAATGGATTAGATTGATTGAATAACATGATTTTTATGAATACATGAATGTGTTGTATGAATAATGTATATCGGATGGATATTAGAAGGCGAGGGCAATTTTGGAAATTGTAATAAATTTTGAATTTATTTAATTGGACCTGCGTGTCCAGCCTTTTATCTCCTTTCTCATTGTATTTCTCTTCTCACCAATTCCCCTCAATGTAAATGAGGTTTCTTTATTGTATTATATAATTGGGTATGAGTTAGAATAGTTCTAGCCGGGGAGAGGAAAGAGAGTGATTTGTTCTAGGAACAATTTGTGAGATATCCATCCGCATATCATTATTAATTTATCTATTTATCGCGCTTTATTATGCTTTTAGAATGCATGCTTAAGGGTGTATGATGAGACCTAATGAAAGATAATAAATTGGTTGCCAATTTGCACGCGAAAAACCCTCAAAACATATTAAACGTTTTTCCTTCAGTTGAGTGATTCTTACTCAAGATCCAAGTTGGCATTGGTTTGTTGGCCAAAGTCAAGACCTTTGTCAATTGCGGATGTGTTTGAATCATGAGAGTTTTGTTCCATATCGGTGTCTTGTCCAAGTCGTGATTTTTTGGCCAAAGTCAAGATCACTTCTTGTCCATCGACATTGATTACGAAGCTTTCCATGTCAATGGGTTCCGGTTAACTTAGATCATTAAGTTTGTTGTGCCAAAGCCAAGGCTTAGTTGATTCAGAGGAAAAAGGTTAGGTAATATATTTGATATGTTGGCATATATAAGATATATGTTTCGGACTTGGATGTCCACCTACTAGATCTAGGAATTGGATGGGATCCAATTGATCTTAGAGATCTACCTAGTTAAATATCATACGGCTTGTTGGCCAAAGTCAAGGTTGTATGTTATTTAACGGGATCCTAGCCCACTAGAAAACTAGGTTTCCCGAGTACTCCACAGAGGGTTAGAGGCTCGCCGAAAAATAGTGGGAGGCAAGAATTAAATTTGCAATATTCGTTTAGATACTTGCCATATGCGCTCAATCAAATATCATTCGTCAAATAAATTAAATGTTAGTTGGACTAATATTTAATAGTTGTTTTAATTTAACAGTTAGACTGTATTCAAACTACTTCATTTATAGTTGATTATATAATTGGATTATAGTAATCAATATATTTGAATTTTACCCTTCATTTATAGTTGATTGTATAATTGGATTATAGTAATCAATATATTTGAATTTTACCGATCATTTATAGTTGATTATATAATTTGATTATAGTAATCAATATATATATTTGATTTTAACCAATAAAATTGTAATTAGTTATATAGTTAGACTATAGTAATCATTACATTAGATTGTACCTGAAATCGTTGATTGGATAGTTAGACTATTGGAATCAAGATAACTGAAAGATTAATGTTTAAAACATAATCCTGGGTGAAAATGTGTTTAAACGACTTTAATTTTCAAATTGGGAATGAATTTCAGGATAGTCCTGAAAACTAAGAAGTTACTTTATTTGATAAAATAACAACTTAGGCCTAAGCCCGGAGTTAAGCAAATAGTAGAGCATGATCTTTGGAAGATTCATGTGATGATAACTTTAGTGCTTAATCCATTATGCTTGCCATAAAGACTCCTTAATTTCCTAATCAGAACTAAGGATTAGATCCTTAAAGTATGATGAAGAAATTGAAGGATCTTCATAGATCTATTCTTAAATCTTAGAAGTATTAAATTGCAATTAATAACTCTTGGAGAGTTAATGGCCATTCTCAAGGAGACAAAGCCAAAGTTTGCAATAAGGCAAGTAGCGCAAGGCGCATCTTACTTCAATATTCTAGAAGGCCAAGGCTTGGCAAAGGCTTATAGAATGTAGAAAATGGCAAAGGCGAAATCATTATAGTCTTCTAGGAAGATAAATGACATATCCCAAGATGTCTACCTAAACTGTGGCAAACGGAGTCATTGAAGCGTGACTTCCGTATGGACAAGGCAGACATGAAGGAAGTGAATAGGGGCAAGGCTCCGGCTTCAACCATGTTTGTCATAAACATGTTCACTAATAGTATTAAAATTGAATTTTAGATACTAAGTGTGATACATAAATATATGTACTGATGTGCAGAATCTGCTATGAGCAGGATACTGACTTCAAATGAGATTAATATGCGAATAGGAAACGGGACGACAGTCGCTGTTTTAACCGTAGATACCTAAGTTTAGGAACTACCCTTCGGGTATGTACTTAAATTATGAAACTGTTAAAATGTAACTAGTTTGACTAGAAACATTTATCTCTATATCGTGTATAACTTGTTGCGAGTATACCTTTATATTCTAGAACACTAAAGTGTTTTATTTTATAAAGATGATATTGAGATAAACACATTAGATGTGAATAACAGTATTTATATTTTGAATATAAATAAATCTCAAACATATAACGTGACAAACAAATAGCTCAAACTGATTTGATCAAAAGAAACATATTGTGGCATTGTTGTCTGGGACACAATGAAACAAGACTCGTATATCCACACTTTTGAAGAGTGGGTACTCGGACTGATTTGATTCCATTCAAATGAAGACTACGAATCTAGTTTATTGGGCAAAGTGCCTAAAACACCTTTACTTGGTAAAAGTGTAAGTGCTACCGATCTATTAGCCCTTGTTCATAGTGACATAAGTGGGCCCATGTCTAGCTAGGCTAGAGGTGGATATGAATATTTCGTGACCTTTACGGATGTGGCATCGCGTTATGGTTGTGTTTCTTTTGAAGAACATAAATCAGAAACTTTTAGAGTTTCGACACGAAATAGAAAAACAGATCGGCTAAAGTATTAAAAACCATCACAGTAGGACCGAGATGGAAAATACTTAAGCAATAAGTTTCTCAAATACTTGAAAGAGTATAGTATTCTTTCAATAAGGACTCTTCCCGGAACACGTCAATTTGACGGTGTATCCGAACGGAGAAACCAAATTTTGTTGGACATGATAAGGTTAATCATGAGTCGCTCTGAGCTACCATTTTCCTTCAAAGGATAAGCATTAACAGTGCAATACTTATTTTGAATAAGGTTCCATGAAAATCTGTTTGACAGACTTCATATTAGATATGAACAGGAAAGAAACCGGGTTTTCTCATTCCTGTTGATTTGGGAATGCTAAGCATATGTTTGGATGATACCAAACAAGAACCCAAATTGGATAAGTGCCAATTGTAGGTTATCCTAGGGAAACCAAAGTATAATACTTATACAACTCACTTGAGAACAATGTAATTGTTGCTCACCATGCGGTGTTTCCTACGAGGAATACTGATATGCAGTGGTAAGTGGGAGGATAGTAAAACTTGATGAAAAATCGGAGTTATACTGTTCAAGGCACCAAGTCCTTAATGGAACACAAACAGTTCATCAATGATGAAACTGTACCATAATCTTCGAATACACAAGAACCACGTAAGTCAGAGAGAGTCAGAAAACAACCTAGGGTATGGGTTTCTGATCTAACCTCATAAAGATGTCAATCTTATTGAGGAATACGAACTGACTACGTATGAGGAAGTGATACAAGGTATCGACTCCAAATTATGGCAAAGTGCCATGAGTCCGAAATGGATTCCATGTATAACAACTATGTTTGGATACTAGTTGTTGTACCGCAAGGCATTGTGCCTATTGGTACTATATAAGTCTTCGAGGAAGACATACATGGAAGGTAACATACCAACGTACTAAGCTAGGCTTGTAGCAGAAATGTATCGTTATCAACATTGTGTTGATTACAACGAAATCTTTTACCTGTTGCCACGTTAAATCCATTTGGATAATGCTTGCTGATGCTGCATGTTTCATTTATGAAATATGGCAGCTGAACGGGAAAATCACTTTCCTAAAAAGGAAACCTTTTGGAGGATGTTTACAACATCCTGACGGTTTTATCGTATCAAAACTAGCAAATAAGGTTTGCAAGTTATTCGATCCATGTTTGGATTAAAGCAAGCATTAGGTTCTTGGAATTGTTGTTTCGATGTAATCATAATGGTTTATGATTTAATTCAAAACGAGAAATGATTCTTGTGTATATAAGGAGGTTAGTGGGAGAGCACTAACAGTGAATGTCCTAATAATGATGATATGTCATTTCTTGGAAATGATATTCCCATATAACAATCGGTGAAAGCTTGGCTTTCATGAAAATTCTCCGTACAATTCTTGGGAGAAACAACCTTTATTCTAGGAATAAAGATCTACTGTGATAGATTTAAAGTTGTTAACACTCTCTAAGAACTCGTACATTGAAAAATGTATGCGACCTGATGTCTCATATGCTTTGAACATATGGATTCACAAATAGGTCAATCCAAGTGATAGTCACTGGATTGATATTAAGAACATCCGTTAGTATCTTAGAGAACTAAGGATGATATCTTAAACTATGGAGAAGGAGAACTTGAAGTGACTGGGATCACTGCTGCAAGTTTCCTAACCGATACAAATAACGGTACTATACAGTTTGAATAAGGGAAAAGTAAGCTGTAAATCTTCCAAGTAAGATATTGTTACCGAATAAACAACAAATGCGGGTTATTGCTGCGGCTGAGGAAGCAATAGAAGCCATTTGGGTCGATGATAAATCTAATTAGATTTGATATAGTTTTGTTAGCAGCTGAGCTAGGCGTCAGCACAAGCTAAAGAATTAATGGTCTCATCAACGATCCAGATATATACTTCAACTATTCATCTGATTCGTTCGGATCATACATCGTGGCGATGTGATGATCGAATAAATCACATCAGACGATGATTACGCAAATCCGCTGACGAAAGCCTTTCCTCAGCAATTTTGAGCGAACCGTACATAGTTCGGGTGTAAGACACTCGAGTGACTGGCTATAGGCCAAGTGGGAGATTGTTGGACAGTTATGACCCATAGCGTCACTATTTGTACAGATCATGGTGTTGTTGTACAAATTAACTATGTGACAAAAGAGATTGCACTCTTATCATTTGTGATTAGATCACCTAGATGTATAAATGATAGGAGGTTCTTATGATTAGTTTCTGGATTGAGATGATATGAGACAGTATCAGTCCACGAAGGATTAATCATTAAATATCCCTAGTCGTAGTATTATCGAGATTGGACATCGATAATGTGGAATAGACTAGTATTACATTTGTGCGTGTTATGGAAGCGTAACAGCATAGTTCTCATATATTTGGGTATTGGATACTCATGCAAGTGTAATAGGAGGTTGTGTTTACCGATGGTACGGAAACAGCTTCGCTCTGGATAGACCCCTCGGAATTCCATTGGTAGTCTGACTATGTGTCTATGGATGTCCGAAATCAGGGTAGGTGTATTTGGTCTTAACCTGAGACTTGCACCGCTAATACTTGCGACAATCAATATGCTTTGGTCTTGGACGTCCAGGGCTTTAACAGGTTCTGTGTACGCCTCTACTGGGTATATTGAGAATCATAGTGTATTGGGTGTGATGTCAAGACGGAAGTATCACTCCAGTCATAATGGAGATGGTGTCACGTAGGATACGGTACTAGTGCTCTTAAGTACTGCAGTCATCAGGATATTATGACTAGGTCATGTATATCCGATAATAGAGACTAGTTACCAGACATCCGACATGTGCTTCGTACGGGGCAGACACAGTTCCAGCCTCAAGCCTAGCACGTGACATTCGATACTGGATCGAAATACGCAATACTACGTATGCTACGCCTTACATAGATTATATATTCCAGTAAGAATATTTCTGGAGAATTGGGTAGGCACGGTGCTTTGCTAGAAGCCAACCATGTCTTGTAAATCGGTAAGCACGTGGTACGAGGTACGCACGTATTCGGATAATCCGATGACCGTATTTACTGCCAACATATCCAGGGATCTCTTGGGTCGCTTCCCAAAGATTCACCGATGACAGTTGATTCGAATTAGAATTAATCTGTTAATCTGGGATTAATTAAGAGAGAGAATTAATCTAGGATTAATTGAGGTATTATTTAATCTGGGATTAAATGTGTTCGGAAGAGAGAGAATGCGATTAATTTGGAATTAGTCGGTAGAATAAATTTAATAGTTAAATTTGATTTTTCTATTTAATTTATTCGCATGGGCTAAAATTAATATATCGGATATATTAATATAAATTGGATTTCGTTACGAAATTAAAGTCGGACTTTAATACGAATGAATGAATTAATTTAGAATTAATTCGTAAACGACGTTCGTAATATATTTGCGAGGCATCGTTATTTAATTAAATTAGATTTAATTATTTAGCGACGAGAATTCGTTTAATCGGATTAAACGGATCCGAGCCGCGGCAAATGTTCGTAGAGATATTTGAATTTTGAATTCAAATGTGGGGCCCACTTTAAATGTGGTAGTTGGGAGAGTGGTTGGCATTTATGCCATACCATCCACTTTCCAACCACATTGGAATGGTTTTGGCAAAACCATTTACCCAACCACCTTGTTTAGGTGAAAAAAGTAAATTGGCTTTTACCAAAACCCTTCTCTCTCTCTCATTTGTGTATGCATCACACAAAACACACTTGGAACAAAATGGAAACCCTAAAATCCTCTCAATGGGCGTGAGCTTCTTGCCTTATTCTCTTTGATTTTGTTGCAAAATCAACAAAGCTAGCACTTCAAGGAATCAACCAAGGTGATAGGGAAACTAACTCAAGGGTTGGAATCATCACTCAAAGCTTGGATCTTGGAGATCTCTTCTCAAATTTTAAAAGCTCAAATCCGTTCATTGTAAGTATATTCTGCAACTTAAAATGTATTTATCATATGTTTTCAAGCTTATTAGATCATTGGCATGTTCTAGGAACACTAACATCATCACTATGTTGATTTGGAGGATATGCTTCACATGGCTATCAAAGTAGAAAGGCAACTGAAGAAAAAGTTATGTGTGCATTTATAGGTAAGTTTGTTGTAGTTTATTTTGAAGACATCTTAGTTTACAGTAAAACATTAGATGGACATGTTACACATTTGAAGCATGTTCTTGAAGTGTTGAGGCAGGAAAAACTGTATGCTAACTTTGGTAAGTGCACTTTTTGTATGGATAAGATTGTTTTCCTTGGTTTTGTTGTAAGTGCAGATGGCATTGAAGTTGATGTAGAGAAGGTAAAGGCAATTCAGGATTGGCCTACGCCGACAACGGTGACAGAAGTCAGAAGCTTCCATGGATTAGCAAGCTTCTACCGCAGGTTTGTTAGAGACTTCAGTAGTATTGCAGCACCACTGACTGAAGTAGTGAAGAAGACTGTTGGCTTCAAATGGGGAGAAGAGCAGGAGCGTGCATTCCAAGATCTTAAAATGAAGTTGTGCAGTGCACCAGTTTTGGCGCTACCCAACTTTGAGAAGACATTTGAGATTGAGTGTGACGCAGCTGGGATAGGCATTGGAGCGGATCTTATGCAAGAAAAGAGACCAATAGCTTACTTTAGTGAGAAGCTAAATGGAGCAGTTTTGAGGTACCCCACATATAACAAGGAGTTGTATGCGCTGGTGATAACCCTTGACACTTGGCAGCATTATTTGTGGCCTCGAGAGTTTGTGATCCATACAGATCATGAATCATTGAAGCATTTGAAGGGCCAAGGTAAGCTGAACAAACGACATGCAAAATGGTTAGAGTTTGTTGAGACATTTCCATATGTAATTCGCTACAAACAAGGTAAGGAAAACATTGTCGCCGATGCATTATCGCGAAGGTATGATTTACTTACTTCATTGAGTGCAAAAATGCTTGGGTTTGAATTTACTAAATAACTTTATGCTAGTGATACTGACTTTAGTACTATCTATGCTGCATGTGAGAAGTCTACCTTTAATAAATTCTACCAACATGATGGGTTTCTATTTAGGGAGAATAGATTATGCATTCCTGTTTGTAGTATGCGTGAGTTGTTAGTTAGGGAAGCGCATGGGGGAGGTTTAATGGGGCACTTTGGCGTTGCTAAGACCTTAGGGGTATTGAGTGAACATTTCTATTGGCCTAAAATGCGGAGAGATATTGAGCGTTTGTGTGATAAATGCTTGATTTGTAAAAAGGCTAAATCTAAGGTTATGCCTCATGGGTTGTACACACCATTTCCTGTACCTAGTGAGCCATGGGTAGATGTATCAATAGACTTTATATTGGGTTTACCTAGGACCAGGCAGGGTAAGGATTCCATCTTTGTAGTGGTTGATAGGTTCAGTAAGATGGCACACTTTATAGCATGTCATAAGACTGATGATGCCACTAAAATTGCCGATTTGTTCTTTAGAGAAGTAGTACGGCTCCATGGGATTCCACGGAGTATAGTTTCAGATCGTGATGTTAAATTCCTTAGTCACTTTTGGAAAGTTTTATAGGGTAGGTTAGGAACTAAACTTTTGTATTCTACTACTTTCCACCCCTAAACTGATGGGCAGACCGAAGTGGTTAATAGGACTTTGACTCAGTTATTGCGTACTATTATCACTAAGAACTTAAAAACTTGGGAGGATTGTTTTCCCTTTATTGAATTTGCATATAACCGTAGCATTCATTCCTCTACATCTTATTCACCATTTGAAATTATTTATGGTTTTCAGCCACTAACTCCATTAGATTTGTTACCATTGCCTGTTGACGAGCATGCAGGGTTAGATGGAAAAAGGAAGGCCGATTTGGTGAAACACATACATGAGAAAGCAAGATAGCACATAAAGCGGAAGAATAAGCAGTATGCTTCTCATGCAAATAAGGGAAGAAAGCGTGTGGTATTTCAACCTGGAGATTGGGTTTGGGTACACATGCGCAAGAATAGATTTCCTGAACAGCATAAATCCAAGCTACAACCGAGAGGGGATGGTCCATTTCAAGTCTTGGAACAGATTAATGATCATGCGTACTGGATTTACAAGGTGAGTATAATATGTCTGCTACATTTAATGTTTATGACTTAACTCTTTTTTATGCAGGTACAGATTCGAGGTCGAATCCTTTGCAAGAGGGAGGGAATGACACAAATATAGCCACTCAAGGAACATTAGATGTCACGACCAGCAAGATGGTGGAGCCTTCTTTGCAAGTGCCATCAGGGCCAATCACATGCCAAAGAGCTAAGAAAATCAGGGACGCAATGGCGGGGCTAGCACAGAATGCCATAATCAGGTGTGACACACAACTTCAGGGCACAATGGCAACACATGAGGGCTTCTATGGAGTGGGTCCAAAGCTATTTCACTTGACCCAAATCATACCAGATTGACGCACCAGTATTTTAAAAGTCGAGTGCCTTTTTGACGAATCTACCCGAATCAAGTCCGACACAAAAAATTCGGCCAAGACAAGACTTAATGGACTTGAGACACATAATTTGGTCCTAGTTACATGAAGGCCACGAAATTTAGGAGCTTTTGGTGTAAGGAGATAACTTTAGACATTTTGGAAACAATTGTCACATTGTTGTTAACATTTTACATAGATATGGAATTCACTCTTTCTTACGAGAAGCAGAAGAATATCTTTTTTAAGAGTTGATTCGGGACTTGAATAATATGAGCGCTCAACTTTTCTATTACGAATAGAAAGTTTTATATTCATAATTGTTATGAATTAATTGTTCATTATAGAATTAATGGTGCTTAAGAGATAAAATATTTAGAGGAGTTTAACGGATTTTTGACCCGGCTCTATTTATGAGATATTCAGCTATATCCATATGTAATGACTATATCGATTGACACCGAAGTTGTTCGGTTTATTTTATCCATCCACGGTAACAAGAGTTCAACTTCGAGTTCTTAGTGGAATAACGCGGAGTTAATAATTCGTAATATTTGATTAAAAAGTTTAATTAATATTTCAAAATTATTGGAGCTCGGAACCGTAGGTCCATTTGGTCCTCGTGCTAGCTCGATTAACTGTAGCAAACCTAATATAATTAGATTGTCTAATAATATGCTCACATAATATTTATATATTATTAATTAGAGTAATAATATTTATTATCACAAATGAAAACAATGTTAAATTAGTTTAACTTAATGTTTTCTAGAATTCTTTGATTATGAGATAATCAAGTCTTGATTATGAGATAATCAAATTAGTAATAATTATGAGATAATTACTACAACATAATTGAAGGTAATTTAATCATTATTGAGATAGTGATTTTTATTTACCTTAGGAGACAAAGCCATATGGCTTGTCATGCTCTCCAATTTATTATGTCTATTAGGTGGCTTGTATACACCTAATAGTTTTGTCATTAGCTAATCCATTCTTATGCTTTGGTATGGCCTCCACATTTATGTGTTTACCATTGAAAGAAAGCATTAGATTCTTAATGACAAAGTCCTTGTCTTTAGCTTATTATTTCTTATGCTTTGGTATGACAATCACATTTTTGTATTGGCCATTGCAAGAAAGCATTATATGCTTAATGAAAAGGTTAGTTGGTTTGTGTAAGAGAATATAATCTCTACCATTTCTCTCACTTCTTAAGGTTAATATTTTGCATTCATTCATACAAGTGTTTTGAGAAAGAATTTGAGAGAAAATAGAGAGAGTTCAAACATTCACAAGTGTTGTGAGAGCGTTTGAAATTCAAAAAGCCAAACACCATTGTGACATCTTAATTCTCTAAATAGTTTAGAGTTTTGATCTTTGTGAGTGAAGCCCACACTTTGGTTTGTTGGTTTCGAGTCATAGTTCGGAAGATCGAGTGGTTGATCCAAGCATTGGACACCAAAGGATTGATCTCGGGTACTATAACAAGAGGAGAAGGCAAAGAAAATTTTAAAGATCCATACTAGAGCCTGTGCCACCATATGCAATTTCTGCTAGGCAAAGGAAAAGCCATTTTCTACAACAATACCACATTGTTCGTGAAGTAGTGGAAGAAGGCAGTGTGGACTTGTTGAAGGTACACACCAATGAGAACCTTGCAGATGTAATTGTTGGAGTTGCTGCTTGGAGCGCCAATCTAAATAATACATTGTACATTATATTTTATTAATTATTAATAAAATAACTATATTTTCATTTTAATGTTGTTCATGGTAATATCATTATGCATATTAGATTAATATATAAATATGTTGAGAATGACATCGACCTTAGAATAGTCATGTAGTAACACTGGACATTGGGTGGTCCGACATTGGGATAGTAGTACTATTATAAACTATTCTTAAAGTAAGTATTTCTAGTTGTTGGTTTCAAGATACGGTCAAATTCCTATAACCTATAAGACTAGCATATGTCGTATATTGGAATTGGAGTTCCAATAGTTTAACTCGATGTACTATGAGAAAGAGAAGCTCGTAAAGACATGTGGATATTTGTTGGAGCAAATATTAATGACTCACAGGTGATTCCTAATAGTTGGAAGTACATACCACCGACAATAGAAATCTCCTTGAGTCAAATAGCATATGTAATCTCTTGAATATAGGATAGCATTGATTTTATGTGTGATCCTCCCCACTTTGATGCCATATATGTCAGAGACCTTTCATGGTCTGACCGTTAGGGTGGATCGTTTATATCAGAAATGATATTCTGATTAGTTGTAAAAAAATTATGGACATGTCGACAATATGAGATGTGCACCTCGGAAACTTGATGATGTAATCTGTATTTCCTAAGCACAACTTGGATAACCTATAACTGAGGGACTGTTAAACATATGTGATGATCTCGACTTGTATAATTCAGAAAGGACGTTCGTGTTCTTCATGAATTCGGAGGTGGCTGAATTGCGTACATAATGGTTAGGCATATATGACGAACATGTCTGGACTTAGAGAGTCCCTCAATATGAAGTGTACTAGTTGAGCACTTAGGTAGCCGATAATATTTGATAATAACTAATATTTGATATTATAATTATCAAATAAAATAATTAAGTGTTATTGGATAACATTAATTATTTACTTTGACCCAATTGGATTAATCCAAAATCACACAAGCGATTTGTTATAATTTCATAAATATCTCTACCATTGGAGGATATTTTGGTAATTATAAAATTTGTTGGAAAACGTGTGGTTTCGAGAATCGGTTACGCGATTTCTGTTTATATCGTTATACGTATAAAATTTTCTTGTTTTGGATATAAAAATAGGAAACGAATTCCGATTGAGTTGATTCTTGAACCATCAGACTCATTTTTCTGAGACGATCAACTTTCGTGTTGAATATTTTTCAAAATTAGCATCTGAATGGCTTCAAAAATATGAATTTTTTAGATGGAAGCCCCATGATAAGGGCCTGATTATAATTTCACAGGGGTCCAAATATAAATTTCAGAAAATTTCTATATATACCTCAAAGTTTCTGGAAATTGCCAAAATGGCATAATTACCCAAACCTCTCAATTCGGCCCCCCACCCCCAAAATTGGAAGCTATTGTTTCTAGTTACGCCGGCCACACTCCGGCCATCGTTGGTCGGCAGGGTAGCACTGGTCGACGAGTCGAACCAACCTCGTCTATTGGTGGTCGACGGCCGGCCAATGGACGTCAGAATTTGGAGAAACGACGTGAAGAACGTGCGGTGATGGGTTTGTCAATCTCGACTCGTCGCTTTCTTTCACAGCCTGAACAACCTGTCAAATTGAAGTTCTCAGAGAGTACTACAAGTTGGCGGTGATGGATTTTTTGTTCCGTGCACGGTTGCAAACGAAATGAGGGAGAAAAATTCAATGAAAAATGACCCATTTTGAATAGTAACTTCGATCGAAAATCCGTCAATTCTACCACATTCGTGGGATCGTTTGGAGTCCGTATATGCCCTTAAAATCTTGGTAAGACCTCCCGGTAAAAAACTCGATAATTTCAAGTTTATCGCTTAAGGTTTAGATATCTCCAGTAGCTTCGTAGAGTAGTGTAATGATATAAATTGAATTGTTTAAGTATTAGTATATTGAATATGTGCATTTGGTAGAATCCGAGTGAAAATGAAATAAGTTGGATCAATCCGATAGGTTATGTAAGTTTTCGGTGAAAGTAGATTTTCCGAGAATAGATGTGTTTTTGATCATAATGATAGATATGAGATATTTATGATGATAAGATAATATTTAGATAAATCCGGGCAGGTGCGGAGGGTTCGGGGCCCTTCCGTAGCGTTTACGGAAACTTTTTCGAAAGATTTTTCAAAATTACGTAAACCGAGGATTCAAGTTAACTAGTGGTTTGAATTAGTATGTAATGATGTTTTAAGAATAATATAACTGAAAACCTTGAAATCGGACTTGATTCGGTTGTCCCGGAAAGATCCAAAACTTTGTCAAAGCTAAGTCGGGGATTTCATATGTTACGATTCTAAAAGTGTTTCGCCATTTATTTTGACAAACTTGACTAGGACTTAGAGTTGTCGCAAAGCCAGGTAAGTAACCTATGCGATGAGTTCTCGAATTGATTGAAAGGTTTAGGATAGTTAAAGATGGATTTGAGAAATGACTTTGAGATTGTGTATAGTTGAGTTAGTCAACCATCACAGGTATGGACTTTCATTATTGCTATGATATGAAGTGAAATGTTTGAGGATAATTCTATGATATGAAGTGAAATGTTTAATGACGTAGATGCCTATTGATGTATGTAAGTGTATGAACATGTGATTGTATGTCTATGTATATGTGAATGAACAAGTATATGTATAAGCATTGGTACACGTATTTGAATATATATATATATATATATATATGATAAGCTATGAACAATTTGAGTTTATAACGGTAAATAGAAGAAGTCATGATTTCTGAATTTGTACTAGCACGAGTAGATGTGCGTCATTGGGATAAGTTTGTTATGACTAATGCATATGATTTAGCTGTATAGATGTTGAGTTGGTGACTAGAAACTCACTTGGGTTGGAAACCATGCAAACCCCCAAGCATCTTTCTCAAAACCCCAAGAACTTTGAATACTAATTTTGTAGGAACAAAACCCAACCAAGATCAGCCCCTAACCACCATGAAACTCACGTCCATGATAACCACAAGCATGAAATCAGATTGTATTTTGCTAGCAATGGAGACGCCACTAAGTTGCCAAGCTTAGATAAGTCAATTTGAACTTGAAAAGGGGAATCCCTCCCTCACAAGAAATTTAGCCATAGACAAAGCTTAAAAGATTGAAAGTTTCTCAAAATGTCGTGTATGTTATTCCAAAGAAGAAGAAAACAAAGTTTAAATAGGTTACAAAGAGAAACCCTAAAGGTGTGAATGGACAAAAATGTCTCTAAAGTGAAATTACCAAAAGACCTAAAACCTACCCAAAGCTTTCACTCAAGCACGTCCCCAAAAGTCTTTTCCCACCTAAAGTAGCTTAAAACAATGATTAGAAACTAATCTAACTTAAGCTAATTTGAGGTGCTTACATCAAATAGTAAATTGACGTGCTTACTCAATAAGCAAGGTTCTAGGCATAATTAACCCTAACAACCTGGTCAACTAGCTTAATTACATCATAAATAAAGTCAACATGTCGAGCACAAATGACAAAAACGCCCCCATTTGGCCGAATTCAACATAGTCTCAAAATAGGTCAAAAGAGTGCTGGTGCTGAAGCTGCTCTGCTATGCTTCAGTCTGAGCTGATCTGGGTCAAATGAAATAGCTTGGGGACCTCTCTGGTTATGCCCATATGTGTCTCTGGTGTGCACTTGACTTGGTAGGGTGACCCTCCATTCTGCTATTACTAGACATGTGACTGAGGAGCAGAGTATGGCTCTTTCTCGTGAGGTTGAGGATGAGGAGATTAAGGCTGTTTTGTTCGGGCTGAAAGACAATAAAGCTCCAGGTCCGGATGGGTTTAATTCGGGGGTTTCTTTAAGAAGTGTTGGAATATTGTGGGGGATGATGTCTTATGTGCTATTCATTCATTCTTTTCTTCTGGACGTCTTTTGAGGCAGGTAAATGCTACATCCATTGCTCTGATTCCTAAGATTCCTAACCCTTCCCAGGTTAAGGATTATAGGCCCATTTCTTGCTGTAACACCATTTACAAGTGCATTGCTAAGCTGATTGCGAACAGAATTAAGGTCATTCTCCCTTCAGTGATCAGTCAGAATCAATCTGCTTTTGTCGAGGGAAGGCGTATTAGCGACAATATTCTCTTATGTCAGGAATTGGTTCGGAATTATCACCGGAATGGCGGTTCCCCGAGGTGTGCTCTTAAGATAGACTTGATGAAAGCTTATGACACTGTTCGTTGGGATTTTTTGGTTGAGGTTCTGAGGACTGTTGGTATTCCTGAGAGGATGGTGGGTTGGATTCAGGAGTGTATGACTACTACGAGATTCTCTGTTTCTATTAATGGTGAGCTGAATGGATTTTTCTCTGGGGGTCGTGGGTTGCGACAAGGTGATCCTATGTCTCCTTATCTCTTTGTTTTGGCTATGGAAGTTTTATCAGGCCTTCTTCGTAATATGGCTACTGATCCGGGTTTCCAGTTCCACTGGCGGTGTTCAAAGGACCGTCTTACTCATCTCTGTTTTGCAGATGACCTTATGATTTTTTGTAAAGCAGATGCATCCTCTGTTTCTTTGATCAAGGATTGTATTGGGCAGTTCAGTGGTTTATCAGGTTTAATTCCGAATCCAGCTAAGAGTCATCTCTTCTCTTCTGGCATCTCTCTTTCTATGCAAGACCAACTGCGAGATGTGTTGAGATTCCAGGTGGGGACTCTTCCTGTGAGGTATTTGGGGGTTCCTTTGATCTCTACTAAACTTAGGGCCTCTGACTGTGCTTCTCTTGTGGATCGTATTGTTATGCGTGCTAAAAGTTGGAGTTGTAAGTTTTCTCTCTATGCAGGTCGGCTCCAGCTTATAAAGTCTGTTTTGTTCTCCATTCAAGTTTATTGGTCTTCTTTATTTATTCTTCCTAAGTCAGTGATTAGGAAGGTGGAGACTATCCTTCGTTCTTTCCTTTGGAAGGGTAGTGCGCTATCACTACTGGGGCTAGAGTAGCTGGAGCAAAATTTGTTTACCTCTAAGGAGGGGGGTCTGGGTATAAAGAGTCTGGAAGCTTGGAATATAGCAGCTATTGTCAAGCATATTTGGTTTCTCTGTTCTGGTCAGGTTTCTTCTTGGTCTACTTGGGTTTACTCTTATTTACTGAGGGGGAGAAGTTATTGGGAGATCCCTCGTCCTTCTGATTGCTCTTGGAGTTGGCGTAAGATTTTGGAGCTTCGTTCCTGGTCCCGTCGGCGGATGAGAGTGAGTATTGGGAATGGTGAGTCGACTTTATTGTGGTTTGATAATTGGCATCCTGTAGGCCCGATTGAGTACTCATTGGGCGAGAGAGTGATTTATGATTCTGGCTTGGATATGATGGCGACAGTTGCTTCCATTATCTCTGATTCTGCTTGGCATTGGCCCCCTTCTAGATCTGCTGCTCTTGTTGATCTGGCTCAGACTCACCTTCCGTCTCCTTCTAGTTTGAGG
Organism: Zanthoxylum bungeanum; assembly: GCA_019454045.1. Taxonomy (NCBI): domain Eukaryota; kingdom Viridiplantae; phylum Streptophyta; class Magnoliopsida; order Sapindales; family Rutaceae; genus Zanthoxylum; species Zanthoxylum bungeanum. Next base: position 48,844 of record SKCR01040926.1, on the reverse strand, counting down.
GAGGATATGCTGGTTTGGGAAGATGATAGACATGGGAAATTTTCTGTGGATTGTGCCTGGAATGCTTTGAGGTCGAGGAGACCCGAGATGCCTTGGTCCCGAGTTGTCTGGTTCCGGAGATCTATTCCCCGCCATTCTTTCTTTCTTTGGATGTCCATTCAGGGAGGCCTGTGTACTCAGGACAGTCTAATGAAATTTGGTATATCCTCTTGCTCGCGGTGTATCCTTTGTGGTTGTTCGAGTGAGGACATCGATCATCTTTTATTTCAGTGCCTCTTTTCATTGAGGGTTTGGTCGTCTGTGTTAGCCATGTGTGGTTTAGACTGGAGCTGTCGAGATTGGCGCCAAACTGTTGAGTGGCTTTGTCAGTTCTCTGGTGCCTCTTTATATCATCTTCTGGTTCGTCTGTCCTTTGCAGCGTCAGTTTACCATATATGGAGGGAGAGGAATGCTCGCACTCATGATATGCCTCTTAGGCCAGTTTCTGTTCTTCTATATGATATTGTTTTTGATGTTCGGAATCGTGTTAGTTCTTTACGTAAGGTGACTCCATCTTATGATAATAAATGGCTTCACCTTTCGTGGCACTTGCCCGATGACATCTTTAGTTGATCTATTGTAGCCGTTTGGCTTTCTTCTAGGAGGGCTTGTCCTCTCTAGATCCTGGGGGATGCCCCTTTGCTCTTGTATAGTTTTCTTTGGTTATAATACTTACCTTATCCAAAAAAAAAACCTCACCATAGTAAATCAAAGGTCATAGCTTGTCATGCAGGAGTTCGTAGTACACTCATGATTAGGATTGAATCCATATATGACCATCTATTAGATAAAATGAATTTCTTCGGTTAACAGATATTAAAAAAAATTCGTATTTATATGAGTCCAGTCCTATATGATCTCATCATACAAGGTGCCTCCATTCCCATGTCACTATATGAACTATCCTGGATCAAGGTCACCATACAAGTATAGAATGGACCGCAACTATAGATAAATCACAAACAAAGTACCCTATTTGTTTACTCTCTACGGACTATTTAGATTACTAACTTCAGACATAAACCCTCTTGTGCATCAAACATACACTAAGTCTGAAGGTACAATAGTAATCAAGGTAAACAAGACAATTGGACAATATACGATATAAATCAAACAACTTTGATAAAATGAATAATGCATTTATTATTTTTACAATGATCAATTCCGTTTTACAATACATGAAGCTTTAGGAAATAAATCCCAACAATTGTACCCCTATATGTTTTGTTCTAGAATGAAAGGCTGCATTCTTTGCAATATACAAAGCAATATGACTGTCACTAAATAATGGAATCTTCTTTTATTTGTGTCCGAGCTCCTCCAATAACCTTTTAAACCAAATAGCTTCTTTGCAGGCTTGTGTATCTACTATGTCTTCAGCTTCTGTTGTAGACAAAGCCAAAACACTCTGTACCTTGGATACCCAGCTCACTGCTCCTCCTGCAAGTACAAACAAATAACCAGCAGTAGATTTTCTTTTATCAAGATCTCATATACCACGTAGCCTCTGACAATTAATTCAGATCCTCCATAACATAGTGTAGTATCTGAGGTTCCTTTGATATATCTAAGGATCCTCTTAACAATATTTCAATGATCTCTACCAGGATTCGCCATAAAATGACTAACTACTCCTACTGCTTGTGAAATATATGGTCTTGTACAAATTATGACGTACATTAAGCTTACCACTACTGATGCATACAGTACTCGAGACATCTTCTTCTCTCTCAGCTTCATTGCTAGGACACTTAAATGAGGATAACTTGAAATTAACAGAAAGTTGGGTAGAAATTGGATTACAATCTTCCATGTCGAACCACCGTAAGATTTTCTTCAAGTAATTTTTCTAAGAAAGCCAAATCTTCCTGTTATTTTTATCTCAGTGTATTTGCATTCCTAGAATCTTTTTTTCTAGTCCCAGATCCATCTTGTCAAACTCCTAGCTAATTGTGCCTAAATGGAGAACTTGAAGAGTAAATTTATATGCTCTATTTCAACAAAACCTTCTGGTTGGAGCATATAAATTTACTCTTCAAGTTCTCCATGAAGAAATGATGTTTTTACATCCAACTGTTCCAGATGTAGGTCAAAAATAGCACACATAGCCAGGACTACACCGATTGTTGTAAGTCGAACCACTAAAGAAGATATCTCATTGAAATCAATCCTTTCTTTTTGAGCATATCTTTTTACCACCAATCGTGCACGATAGTGCTCCATTTGATCATTGCTATGTCGCTTGATCTTGTAGTCCCATTTATCACAAATGGCTTTTCTTCTACGTGCTAATGGTACTAGATCCCATGTAGTATTTATGTTCAAAGCTTCTATTTCTTCTTGCATTGTTGTTATCCACAAAGATACATTTACGCTATTTATAGCTTCATGGAAAGTTGATGGCTCTCCATCTTCTGTTAGAAGACAGTATGCAATGTTACTCTTTGTAACATACCCTGAGTGCCAACCTAAATGTATTCTCTCTCAAGTTGATCGACGAACTTCATAAGCTTCAAAGTCAATTCATTATCGTACCTCGTGCTCTGGTGTTGCTTCAGAAGAATGTGAATTTTCTTGTTCTGAATTATTTCATACCAGTATTGTTGTAGTCTGTGTACTTTCTTTTGAAATGCTATCTTTTCCTTCATTCTGCAGTTGATCTTATGCAAATATCACATCCTTGCTGGTGATGATCTTATGGGTAGTGGGATCCCATAAGCGATATCCCTTTACTCCATCAGCATAACCCAAGAAAATTCATTTTCTAGATTTTGGATATAGTTTTTTTTTTCTTTCTTGAGATTTGTACATCACGTATACATGCTAATAAAAAATATGAAGAGATGAGTAATCAGCTGGCTTTTCGCTCCACATCTCCATTGGTGTCTTCAAATCATTTGCTGTTGATGGAGATCTATTTACAACATAACATGTTTTATGAACTGCTTTTGCCCAAAAGTACTTTGGTACACTAGTTATTCTAAGCATAACTCTTACTCTTTCTAGCAGCCTTCTATTCATCCTTTCTTCTACACCATTTTGTTGAGGAGTGTATGATGTAGTATTTTACCTTTTGATGTTTTTTTGCTGACAATATGCATCAAAATACTTACTATAATATTCTCCTCCATTATATGTCCTTAAACACTTGATTCTTTTTTCAATTTCTACTTCAATTTGTGCTTTGAAGTTTTTGAAAACTGATAGCACATCTGACTTATTTTTGATCGGGTACATCTAACATTTTCTAGAAAAGTCATCAATAAATGATACAAAATATTTTTCTTTCCCCAGAGATTGAACCAGTGCTTCCCAAAATTAGAGTGAATCAATTATAAAATGGTTTTACTTCGAACACTTGACTTGCTAAATTGTAATCTTTTTTGCTTACTTATAACACAATGCTCACAAAACGGTAAACTAACAGCTTTCAAGCCTGAGAGTAGATTTTTATTGACGAGAATCTTCATTCCATGTTCTGACATGTGGCATAGTTTCTAATGCCACAACATAGAAGCATCCTCTCTAGAATCCAGTGATGCCACTGATGTGTTGGGGCAGATGTGAGACCCCTACGGTCGGATCAGTGTCTCATACAGCGAAAATGGGTCAAAGACAGGTGTATTTTTAAATTATTTTATAGAATACTATATTCCGTTATGAGTCTGTAGGAAAAAACTGGGACCAAATTGGAGTCCGAAAACTCCGAAACGAAGAAAATGAAATTTCAGCGCTAATGGGTAATAACTCTGCGCAAGTTTGTGAGTCGCAACGCCCAATCTGTGAGAGCTCAGCATCATGACTCCCAAGGGTTAGCGTCGCGATGCTCGCAGCTCTGAGAGTTGAGTGTCGCAACGCCAGAGATTAGTGTCGTGACACTGCCTTGTGAAAAATATTGGCACATGCCCGATGACATTTTCTGTTGATCTTTTTTGCTTGTAGCCTTTCGGCTTTTCTTCTAGGAGGGCTTGTCCTCTCTAGTTGTCTGGGGTATGCCCTTTTGCGCTTGTATAGTTTTCTTTGGTTAATATACTTACTTTATCCAAAAAAAAAAAACATAAACCAAAATAGAATCCCACAATAAATTGACACATGAACAATTCTAGGTCACTCAAATGTGGTCAAGTGATTCTAGAATGGTAGCTATAACTCCAAGCTATAATCTAGAGTTCCAAATTCTAATTTAAAATTTCATGTCCAACATGAAGATATTTGACCAAATTACAAGCATATTGTGTTTATGCTTCCAAAACATCTATACATAATTCATTAGCCTAATTTCAACTTCAAGCAATGTTATTATGTATCCAATACATAATTCATCACTATATGTCTCACTAATGATAATTCACTAATGAAAATATAGCTTTGGAGAAGATCAAACTTACCTAGCAAACTTGATTCCAAGATCCAATCTTCTTCTCATTGTTGAAATATTGTGGAGAACTTCTAAAGCTAGCAAGCTTGGTTCCAAGATCCAATCTTCTTCTCCTTGTTGATATGTTGTAGAGAACTTCCAAAGCTTCTCTAAACACTTATTTTACTTAGACTAATATTCCTAATTCTTGCTTGTTTTAGCTTTCTCATGCTTGATTAAAACCTTGCTCAAGCTTGCATTTTATAGCAAAACTTATATAATTTTTAATTAATAAAAGTTCTAATCAATTTTTATGTGGGCTTAATCTAACTTGTCCAAATATGTATAATTAGTTGTGACTAATCACATTTGTCTACGACTTTGATTTAATACAATTAAATCAAGACAAAGATTAATTAATGGAAATCAAATATACCAATTATTACATATTTTTAATTACCAAAATATCCTCTAATGGTAGATATATTTATGAAATTACGGCAAAACCCTTGTGTGATTTTGGATTAATCCAATTAATTCAAAGTAAATAATTAATTTTTTTTGGATAAGGTAAGTATATATTAACAAAAGAAAGAAGGAAAAGCACATGGGCATTTCCCAGATAGCTAAGGAGGATAGGCCCTCATAGCAACAAAGCTAAAAGCTAAAAGGAAACAAAAACATCAAAGGATGTCCTTAGACAGATGCCAAGAGAGGTGAAGCCATTTATTATCATAGGAAGGTCTCACCTTTCTTAGCAAACTAGCACGCGTCCGAAAAGAAAACACAATGTCGGTTAGAAGAACACTCAAGGGGCGAGGAAGCTCATCATGAAGGTGCGTAAATAATTAATGTTATCTAATAACACTTGATAATTTTAGTTGATAATTATAATATCAAATATTATTTTTTATAAAAGTTTATCGGCTACCCAAGTGCCCAATCAATACACTTCATATAAGCCTAGCTTATATGTACGCAAGTCGGCCACTTCCGAATTTACGAAGAACACTAACGACCTTTCTGAACTATACAAGTCGATGTCATCACATATTTTTAACAATCCATCCGTCGTAGGCTATTCGAGTTGTGCTTAGGAAATATAGATTACACCATCAAGTTTTCGAGGCGCACATCTCATGTCGACATGTCCACGATTATTTACAACTAATATGAACACCATTTATGATATATGTGATCTACCCTAGGTGATCGGTTTTGGCCAAAGTCTTAAGAATCGTGACTTACTCACATGGATACCTAAACTTCTTATGGTACACATACAGGCCGACGGATCCTATCTTGATACGCACTTGATTAACGAGTTCATCGGTCCACACCCAACGAACATCTAGCGGTCATACCATGAAAGGTCTTTGACATATATGACATCAAAGTATGAAGGATCACACACAAAATCAATGTTATCCTATAGTCAAAGGATCACATATGCTACTCGACTCGAGGAGATTCCTATTGACAGTGGTTTGTACTTCCAACTATTAGGAATCACTTGTGAGTCATTCAGTATTCGCTCTAATGAATACCCACATGTCTATACGAGCTTTCAAAGCTCATGGTACATTGGGTCAAACCATTGGAACTCCAATTCCAATATACGACATATGCTAGTCTTCTAGGTTATAGGAATTCGACAGTATTCCAAAACCAACGACTATGAATATTTACTTTAAGAATAGTTTATAATAGTAATACTATCCCAATATTGGACCACCAGTGTCCAATATTACTATATGACTATTCTAAGGTCGATGTCATTCTTAGCATATTTATATATCAATCTAATATGCATAATGACATTACCATTAATAAGGTTTGAAATGAAAATATAGTTATTTTATTTAAAAAATATTAAAATATAATATACAATACATTATTCGGATTGGCACTCTAAGCACTAACTCCAACAAACTCCCACTAGCTTAGTGCCAATCCGAATGGTACAGTAGTCCCATCTCCTCCACATGTTTATCAAATAACTTAGGAGGTAAGGCCTTAGTAAGCGGGTTAGCTATGTTGTCTTGTCCTTGAACCTTTAAGACCACTATGTCTTTTCGTTCAATAATCTCTCTAATCACACGATATTTCCTTTCCACGTGTTTAGACTTGGAATGTGCTCTCGGCTCCTTAGCCTACATAATTGCTCTGCTATTATCACAGTACAATGGGATCGGATCTACAATACTAGTCACAATGTCAAGTTCTGTGAAAAAATTATAATTCAAACAGTTTCTAAAGCCGCTATAAATTCCACCTCAGTGGTGGAATCAGTTGTTGAGCCTTGCTTTGAACATCGCCAATTAATCGCAATGCCATTAAGGTTAAATATGTATTCGGATGTAGACTTTCTATCATCTGGATCTCCATGGAAGTCGGAGTCTGTATAACCCTTAACTTGTAGCTCATCTCCTCCATATATGAGAAACTTATCCTTAGTACCCTTAAGATATTTCAGGATAAGTTTCACGGCTGTCTAAGGATTATTACTCGGATCAGATTAATATCGGCTAGTCACACTGTCGCCAAAACTGATGTCAGGTCTTGTACATAGTAAAGCATACATAATGTTTCTAATACAAGAAGCATAAGGCAAGTTAGGCGTTCTAACTCTTTATTCTTCAGTCTGAGGTGTCATTTTCTTCAAAAGATGTATGTCGTATTAGAAATGTACATTTACTGTCTTATAGTTGGTAAAACCGTATATTTTTAATAATTTATCTATGTACGTGGATTGCGACAACCATATAAGCTTCATAACTCTATCCCGGTAGTGCCTTATACCCAGTATATAGGAAGTTTCACCCATGTCTTTCATAGGGAAGTTCTTGCAAAGGTAGACTTTCACACTTTGCATCAATCCTATATCATTCCCAATGATAGGGATATCGTCTACATACAAAACAAGGAAATAATCTAATTATCTCATCAAAATGATGATTTCGGCTTCTGGATGCTTGTTTAAGTCCATAAATAGACTTCTGAAGGTTATAAACCAAGTATGAAGTCTCATTGGATACGAATCCCTCCGGTTGTTCCATATAGATATCCTTCTCGAGGAATCCATTTAGGAAAGCGGTGTTCACATCCATCTTCCATATCTCATAGTCATGATATGCATCAATGGCTAAAAGAATCCTAATGGATTTTAGCATGGCTACTGGTGAAAAGTTTCCTCATAGTCAATCCCAGGACATTGAGTGTAACATTTCGCTACTAGTCGGACCTTAAAGGTTTCCACCTTTCCATCGGGCCCTCGTTTCCTTTTATAAACCCATTTACTACTAATAGGTTTAACGGAAGTTCAACTAAGTCCCAGACGTGATTGTCAAGCATAGAATCCATTTTGAATTTCATGTCTTCCTGCCATTTTCCCAATCGATATCCAATATCGCCTCTTTATACGTAGTCGGATCCATTTCCTCTAAGAGGAGAACATCAAGGCTCGCATCAGATGTTAAAAAAAGTCTCTCATGAGGCCTTGATATTCTATTCGAATTATGTAGAACCTGTGTTGTAGATCCTTCACCTAATTGGATCTCTGGTTCCATCTTAGGTTCGTTAATGTTGGGATCAAACTCATCGAGTTCAATCTTTCTATAATTTCCACTTTCTCTCAAAAATTTCTTTTCAAGAAAATTGGCAAAACGAGTAACAAATACATTTTGTTCCTCAAAATTGTATAATTGATCTTCCATAGAATTTTCAGGATATCCAACGAACCTATATTGATATCTTATGGGTGTTAGTTTATCCTGCTATGCAACTCTAACATATGCAGGACAACTCCAAATCTTTAAATATCAAAGACTTTGATTTTTACCGAACCATATCTGATATAGGATCGTAGAATAGCTTTCGATTGAACTCTATTAAGTATGTGGGCAGTAGTAAGTAAAGAATAACCCCAAAAGTAATATGAAAGATCTGTATAGCTCATCATTGATCGTACCATATCTAATAAAGTAGGATTTCTCCGCTTATACACATCATTGTGTTGAGGAGTTCCTGGTGGGCTATATTGGGTAAGAAACTCATTCTCCCTTAAATAACTTATGAATTCGTCGTTCATGAATTCACCACATTGATCTGATCGAAGGCACTTGATGAATGTTTTGGTATATTTTTCTATTTCGTTTTGAAATATTTTGAACTTTTCAAATGTTTCTCATTTATGTATAATCAAATAGACATATCCATATGTTGACTTATCATCCGTGAAAGTCACGAAGTATGTTGAACCATCATGAGCGGCATGATTTAATGGACCATACACATCACTGTATATTAGCTCCAATAAATCTTCAGCACGGTGTCCAACACCAAGAAATGGGGCCTTTGTGATCTTCCCTTGGATACATGACTCACAAATTGGATAAAGATCTAAGATAAGATCTTCAATCAAACCATCCTTAACCAATTTTGATAGATGTCTAACACCTATGTGGACCAATCTGATATGTCATAATTCAATATTATTTAATTCAGATCTTTTACTGGTATTTTCCTCTACATTAAGAACATCTCGATATGTTTCCAAAATATAGTGACCGCTAGATAAAGAACATTCACATATGAAATAGTTATCTTTATCATATAAATATAATACCCTCTTTAATATTTATTTTATATCCCTCTTTATCCAATATCGGTAATGATATTATATGTCTGATAAGAAAGGGTACATAATAACAGTCATGTAAAAATAATTTACATCCATTAGGGGGATCTAAAACAATCATTCCCATAGCTTTGTGTAACGACCCAAGTTATTTTTAGCATTTTGTGAAGATTTTATTTTTCATCCGTGAGACCGTGTCTGAACGCGGGGATTATTTTTATGATATAATGGGAATATCATTAAAATTGAGGGGTGAAATTGTGAATTATCAAACTAATAGGAAAAGAATAAATAATTATAATAAAATAAGTTTGTGGGTTAAATTGAAATTTATTAGATTAATGAAGATTAATCTAGATTTTTCTTCTTTTAATATATCCACACACAATACACACACACAGCAGTTCAACTCACGCACACAGCTCACAACACACACACACACAGTCACAGCAACATAAGTAGAGAGAAGGTGACAAGAAACCCAATTGGATTTGAAATCCAAGCAAACCCCAAGCAACGGACAGAACCCCAAGAACCGCGAATTTGATTTTTTAGAAACAAAACCCTTCCAATGCCACAAAGAAGACCCACAAAGAACTTGCCATTGAGAACCTTTAAGATGAATCCTTGTAGTGTTTTGCTAGCAATGGAGACGCCACTAAGTTTGCCAAAACTTAGATAAGTTGATTCAAACTTGAAAAGTGGAATCCCTCCCTTACAAGAATTCGGACATAGCCAAAGCTTTAAGCTTTTGAGTTTTATAAATTTCGTTTATTGTCCTCAAAATGAAAAAAGAAAGAAAGCTTAAATAGTGTTACAAAGAGAAACCCTAAAGGCATAAAGACAACAATGCCCCCTAAAGCTAAATTACAATAATACCAAAGTCTTCAAAGGCCTTTGAAGCTGATTTGGGCCAAGTGAAGTGGCTTTGGGCCCTCTTTATTGAAGCCTACATGCGTATCTATTTGTTTGTTGCAATCGGCCATAAAACTCTTAACTAATCCCGCCATTGCTTCTCTGAGTCTTTTGGTCCTCTGCCTCGTAATTGGCCCTTCTGGTACTTGTAATGGGTCTTTTGCTTTGTTGTCGGCCTGGATCATGTCATCATCTCCCTCTTGAAAAGGATTCGACCTCAAATCTGTACCTGCATCAAAAGGAGTTAAGTCAGAAACATTAAATGTAGCAGACACATTATACTTACCTTGTAAATCCAACTTGTATGCATTGTCATTAATCTGTTCCAAGACTTGAAATGGACCATCCCCTCTCAGTTGTAGCTTAGATTTACATTGTTCAGGAAATCTCTCCTTGCGCATGTGTACCCAAACCCAATCTCCAGGCTGAAATACCACACGTTTTCTTCCCTTATTAGCATGAGAAGCATATTGCTCATTCTTTCGCTGTATTTGCTCTCTTGCTTTCTCATGTATATGCTTCACCAAATCGGCTTTCCTTTTTCCATCTAGCCCCGCATGTTCATCAACAGGCAAAGGTAACAAATCTAATGGAGTTAGTGGCTGAAAACCATAAATAATTTCAAATGGTGAGTAAGATGTAGAGGAATGAATACTACGATTATATGCAAATTCAACAAAAGGAAAACAATCCTCCCAAGTTTTTAAGTTCTTATTAATAATAGTACGCAATAACTGAGTCAAAGTCATATTAACAACCTCGGTCTGGCCATCAATTTGAGGGTGGAAAATAGTAGAATACAAAAGTTTAGTTCCCAACTTACCCCATAAAACTTTCCAAAAGTGACTAAGGAATTTGACATCACGATATGAAACTATACTCCTTGGAATCCCATGGAGTCGTACTACTTCTCTAAAGAACAAGTCAACAATGTTAGTGGCATCATCAGTTTTATGACATGCTATAAAGTGTGCCATCTTACTGAACCTATCAACCACGACAAAGATGGAATCTCTACCTTTCTTAGTCCTTGGTAAACCCAAGATAAAGTCCATCGATACATCTACCCATGGCTCACTAGGTATAGGCAATGGTGTATACAACCCATGAGGCATAACCTTAGATTTAGCATGTTTACAAGTTAAGCATTTATCACACAAACGCTCAATATCTCTCCGTATTTTAGGCCAATAAAAATGTTCACTCAATACTCCTAAGGTTTTGGCAATGCCAAAGTGCCCCCATTAAACCTCCCTCATGTGCTTCCCTCACTAACAACTCACGCATACTACAAACACGAATCCATAATCTATTCTCCCTAAATAGAAACCCTTCATGTTGGTAGAATTTACTAAAAGCAGACTTTTCACATGCAGCATAGATAGTACTAAAGTTAATATCACTAGCATAAAGTTCTTTAATAAATTCAAACCCAAGCATTCTTGCACTCAATGAAGTAAGTAAAGCATACCTTCTCGATAGTGCATCAGCGACAATGTTTTCCTTACCTTATCTGTAGCGGATTACATATGGAAATGTCTCAACAAATTCTAACCATTTTGCGTGTCGTTTGTTCAGCTTACCTTGGCCTTTCAGATGCTTCAATGATTCATGATCTGTATGGATCACAAACTCTCGAGGCCATAAATAATGCTGCCAAGTCTCAAGGGCTCTCACTAGCGCATACAACTCCTTGTCATATGTGGGGTACCTCAAAACTGCTCCATTCAGCTTCTCACTAAAGTAAGCTATTGGTCGCTTTTCTTGCATAAGAACCGCTCCAATGCCTATCCCGGATGCATCACACTCAATCTCAAATGTCTTCTCAAAGTTGGGTAGTGCCAAGACTGGTGCACTGCACAACTTCATTTTCAGATCCTGGAATGCACGCTCCTACTCTTCACCCCATTTGAAGCCAACAGTCTTCTTCACTACTTCAGTCAGTGGTGTTGCAATACTACTGAAGTCTTTAACAAATCTACGGTAGAGGCTTGCTAATCCATGGAAGCTTCTGACTTCTGTCACTGTTGTTGGTGTTGGCCAATCCTGAATTGCCTTCACCTTTTCTAAATCTACCTCGATGCCATCTGCACTCACAACAAATCCAAGGAAAACAATTCTATCCATACAAAAAGTGCACTTATCAAAGTTAGCATACAATTTTTCTTGCCTTAACACATCAAGAACATGCTTCAAATGCATAACATGCTCATCTACTGTTTTACTGTAAACTAAGATGTCATCAAAATAAACCACAACAAACTTACCTAAAAATGCACGCATAACATGATTTTTTACCGTAATATTGTTGATATCTCGGCAATCAACGCACATACGCCACGTCCCATCTTTTTTAGGAACTAGAAGCACTGGTACTGCACAAGGACTCATGCTTTCCCTTACATACCCCTTGTCCATCAACTCCCGTACTTGCCTTTGTAGCTCATTTGTCTCATCGGGATTGCTCCTATAAGCCGGTCTGTTAGGAATGACTGCTCCAGGTATGAAGTCTATCTGGTGCTCAATACCTCTAATGGGTGGAAGCCCACTAAGTATGTCCTCTGTCAGTACGTCACTGTAATCCTGCAAAAGAGATGAAATCGACACAGGAAACAAAGGGTCAGTGTTAGTGACATGATCCAGGCCGACAACAAACCAAAGGACGCATTACAAGAACCAGAAGGGCCAATTACGAGGCAGAGGACCAAAAGACTCAGAGAAGCAATGGCGGGATTAGTTCAGAGTTTTATGGCCGACTGCAACAAACAAATAGAGATGCATGTGGGCTTCGATGGAAAGGGCCCAAAACCATTTCACTTGGCCCAAATCAGTTTAGAATAAAGCTTTCTAGGCATTTAAAGACTTAAAGACTTGATATTTGTGTAATTTCGTTTTTATGGGCATTATTGTCTTTTTGCCTTTAGGGTTTCTTTTTGTAACACTATTTAAGCTTACTTTCTTCTTCATTTGAGGGAACCAACGAATTTTGTAAACTCAAAAGCTTAAAGCTTTGGCTATGGCCGAATTAATGTAAGGGAGAGATTCCCCTTTTCAAGTTTGAATCGACTTATCTAAGTTTGGCACACTTAGTGGCGTCTCCATTGCTAGCAAAACACTACAAGGATTCATCTTAAAGGTTCTCAAGGGCAAGTTCTTTGTGGGTCTTCTTTGTGGCCTTGGAAGGGTTTTGTTTCTATAAAATCATTTCGCGGTTCTTGGGGTTCCGTCCGTTGCTTGGGGTTTGCTTGGATTTCGAATCCAAGTGGGTTCCTTGTCATTTGGTATCTAGAGCTCAGGGTTCCAAGGTCTGATTTTTCTATCTTTCCTTTTGTTTGATTCTGTTTTTCTCTTGTTCCTTGTTATTTTCGTTTCAGTTCTTGTTGGATCTTGTTTCTGTTTTTTTTTTGTTTTGTTTATTTCTAGATCTGTTTTTGGTGTGTTTGTTCTTTGTTATTTTCGTTTCAGTCCTTGTTGGTTATTGATTCTGTTTTTTGTTTTGTTTATTTCTGGATCTGTTATTGGTGTGTTCTGCATATCAGTTCATTCCAGTTGCATATCAGTTCATCTTCATCACTTTTCCAGTTCTGGGCTTCTATTCTGTTCTTCATATCAGTTCGTCATAGTCAATTTGTTCTTTAGCATATGTTTAAGAAATAAGCATGTTCTTGGCGGCTGTGTGTTTTGTCTCTAAACCCTAGTGAAGTGTGAAATCAGACCCTGAGAAACTAAGTGAAGTCTGAAATCAGACCCTGAAATCTTAGCTTCTGAAATCAGACCTAAAACGTAACCTTTGAAATCTGCCTCTGAAATCAGACTCTGAGTTCAGACCTTGAAACTTAACCATTGAATCAGACTCTGACCAGTAACCTCTGAAAATTAGACCCTGAAATCAGACCCTGAAATCTTAGCTTCTGAAATCAGACCTAAAACGTAACCTTTGAAATCTGCCTCTGAAATCAGACCCAGACCAGTAGCCTCTGAAATCAGACCCAGACCAGTAGCCTCTGAAATCAGACCCTGACCAGTAACCTCTGAAAATTAGACCCTGAAATCAGACTCTGACCAGTAACCTCTGAAAATTAGCCTCTGAATTCAGACCCTGAAATCAGACCCTTATTCGACTCTGAAATCAGACACTGACCAGCAGCCTCTGAATTCAGACCTTAGATTCAGACCATCATCAGACTCTGAAATCAGGCTTTGAAAACCAGCCTCTGAAATCAGAACCTAAATCAACCTCTGAAATCAGAACCACATTTAGCATCTGACGTTATCAAAAAAAAAAAAAAAAAAAAAAGAGAAAAGAAAAAGGGACTTGAGTGATAGTGATCACTTGAGCAAAAAAAAAAAAAAAAAAAGAGAGAGCGAAAGGCCGTGGGAGACTAAGAGAGAGCGAAAGGAAACACCACCTTGGGTGAGACTAGTGAGAGTGGTGTATCTGGTGAGAAAAATAAGGCCAAGGCCGTGGGAGTTCCTAAGGGTAGTGTGAGTGAACGTGAGAGGGAAACAAAAGGGAGAGTTAAAAAGAGTTTCTACATGGGTGAGGGTGAAGCGAGAAAAGCGTTCAAGGCTAGCAAGATCATGCTATTGTTAGTCTATAAGGAGCCTCATATTTATTTTACTAACGCTGACCCTTTGCTTCCTGTGTCTATTTCATCTCTTTTGCAGGATTACAGTGACGTACTCACAGAGGACATACCTAGTGGGCTTCCACCCATTAGAGGTATTGAGCACCAGATAGACTTCATACCTGGAGCAGTCATTCCTAACAGACCGGCTTATAGGAGCAATCCCGAGGAGACAAAGGAGCTACAAAGGCAAGTACGGGAATTGATGGGTAAGGGGTATGTAAGGGAAAGCATGAGCCCTTGTGCAGTACCAGTACTTCTAGTTCCTAAGAAAGATGGGACGTGGCGTATGTGCGTTGATTGTCGGGCTATCAACAATATTACGGTAAAGTATCGACACCCCATTCCTAGACTAGATGACATGTTGGATGAATTGCATGGTTCCAAAATTTTTAGTAAGATTGACTTAAAGAGTGGATACCATCAAATTCGCATGAGAGAGGGATATGAGTGGAAAACTGCATTTAAGATTAAATATGGCTTGTATGAATGGTTAGTTATGCCATTTGGTCTCTCAAACGCACCTATCACATTTATGAGATTGATGAATCATGTTATGCATGCATTTTTAGGTAAATTTGTTGTGGTTTATTTTGATGACATCTTAGTTTACAGTAAAACAGTAGATGAGCATGTGATGCATTTGAAGCATGTACTTGATTTTTTACGAAAAGAACAATTGTATGCTAACTCTGACAAATGCACATTTTGCATGGATATAATTGTTTTTCTTGGCTTTGTTGTGAGTGCAGATGGCATCGAGGTAGATGTGGAGAAGGTAAAGGCAATTCAGGAATGGCCTACACCAACTACAGTGACAGAAGTCCGAAGCTTTCATGGGTTAGCGAGCTTCTATAGGAGATTT
Organism: Zanthoxylum bungeanum; assembly: GCA_019454045.1. Taxonomy (NCBI): domain Eukaryota; kingdom Viridiplantae; phylum Streptophyta; class Magnoliopsida; order Sapindales; family Rutaceae; genus Zanthoxylum; species Zanthoxylum bungeanum. Next base: position 33,401 of record SKCR01040926.1, on the reverse strand, counting down.
GTCAAGGACTTCAGTAGCATTGCCGCGCCATTGACTGAGGTAGTAAAGAAGACTGTTGGTTTTAATGGGGCGAGGCGCAAGAGCGAGCATTCCAGGACCTTAAAGCGAAGTTATGCAGTGCACCCATTTTAGCACTACCCAACTTCGAGAAGACATTTGAGATTGAGTGCGACGCATCAGGGTTAGGTATTGGAGCAGTTCTCATGCAAGAAAAGTGGCCAATAGCCTATTTTAGTGAGAAGCTGAATGAAGCAGCTTTGAGGTACCCCACGTATGACAAAGAGTTATATGCGCTTGTGAGAGCACTTGAGACATGGCAGCACTACTTGTGGCCTAAAGAGTTCGTGATCCACACCGACCATGAATCATTAAAACACCTGAAGGGTCAAGGTAAGCTGAATAAGCGACACGCAAAGTGGATGGAATTCGTTGAGTCATTTCCATATGTTATACGCTACAAGCAAGGTAAAGAAAACATAGTGGCCGATGCATTATCTCGCAGGTATGTTTTACTTACTTCAATGCATGCACGGATGTTGGGATTTGATTTGATTAAGGAATTATATGAGTGTGATTCTGATTTTGGTGAGATTTTTGCTACTTGTGCAAAGTCATCTTTTGGAAAGTTTTACATTCATGACGGATTCTTATTTAAAGCGAACATGTTGTGTGTTCCTGCTTGTAGTATGCGTGAGTTGCTTGTGAAGGAAGCACATGGGGGAGGTTTGATGGGGCATTTTGGGATTACTAAGACTTTAGCTATTTTACATGAGCACTTTTATTGGCCTAAAATGAAACGTGATGTTGAGCGTATTTGTGATAAGTGTCTAACATGTAAGCATGCTAAATCTAAATTAATGCCACATGGTTTGTATACTCCTTTGCCTGTACCTAGTGAACCTTGGGTTGATATATCAATGGATTTTGTGATAGGTTTGCCTAGGACAAAGAGGGGTAATAAATATGAGGCTTCTTATAGACTAACAATAGCATGAGCTTGCTAGCCTTGAACGCTTTCCTTGCTTCACCTTCACCCATGTAGAAACTCTTTTTAACTCTCATTTTTGTTTCCCCCTCACGTTCACTCACACTCCCTTTGGGAACTCCCACGACCTTGGCCTTATTTTTTCCCACCAGATACATCACTCTCACTAGTCTCACCCAAGGTGGTGTTTCCCTTCGCTCTCTCTTTGTCACGCTCAAGTTGCAACTTATCCTGATCTTCATGGACTTGTGCAGGTGTCAGGTGTAAGTGGGTATAATATAATGAGTTTTCCCTTATGCTGAAAAGAGTACTTGTTCTTGAACCCATCATGAATAACCTTCTTATCAAAGTGCAACGGCCTACCCAAAAGAATATGCCCAGCAAGCATCGGTATCACATCACATAGGACATCATCTGTGTATGGCCCAATGGTAAAGCTCAATAATACATGCTTTTTCACACTTATTTCCCCACAATCATTTAATCACTGCAACTTGTAAGGCTTCGGGTGTCTCAAGCAACTCAACCCCAATCGCTCAATCAAAGCTGTGCTAGCAACATTAGTACAACTGCCCCCATTTATGATCATACTACACCCTTTGCCATTCACACGGCACCTAGTATGGAATATGTTCTCCCTCTGCTGCACACTCTCATCCTCTACAACATATGCACTCAAAGCACGCTTGACAACTAAGGATAATTTATTCAGCGGGTATGCAACTCCCTCATGGTCACTAGCATCCTCCAACTCTGGCATCTCCTCCTCAACCTCACTATCGGTAGAGTACACATCTCCACTCTTTTTATCAATCACTAAGGTACGCCTATTGGGATATTGTGAGGCATAGTGTCTCATGCCCAAACATTTGAAACACTTTACATCCTTAGTTCTAGTAGCTGCACCCTCAGGTTTTGGTCTAGTTTTGCTCGGTTCTGCAGCCTCTTTACCCTTGGCACTAGGTTCGGCCCTAGGCTTATTAAAGCCTCCACTGAAATCGCCTCTAGGCTTGTCAAAGCCTCCATCTCGCTTCTCATTCGGAACCCATTTCCCCTTCCATGCAGAAGTAGCCTGAGTGCCAAATCTGGATGTTGACTTTTTCTTGAGTTGCCTTTCTACCTTGATAGCCATGTGAAGCATATCCTTCAAATCAACATAGTGATGCAACTCCACCATGTTTGCAATCTCTCTATTCAAGCCCCCTAGAAACCGTGCTATAGTAGCTTCTGCATCCTCAACTACATTTGCCCTGATCATGGCAACTTCCATCTCGGTGTAATAGTCCTCAACACTCTTGGTCCCCTGATATAGATGTTGTAGTTTCTGATACAATTCCCTATAGTAATGGCTGGGTATAAATCTCTTTCTCATGAGACCTCTAAGTTCTGCCCATGTCTGAACCGGTCTCTCATAATTTCTCCTCCGAGTAGAGACATATTGATCTTCTTCTCGTCTGAGTAGTGATGACAGATGAAAATCAATTCTATTTTCCTTTCCCATTCTAAATAAGCTTCAGGATCATTCTTGCCGAGGAATGTTGGTATCTTGATCTTGATGCTACCTAGATCACCATCTACATCTCTTTGTCTACCATATTCCCTCCTATCATAATCCCCTCTTCTGGCATCAAATGCACCTCTATCATCAAACCGTCTATCCCTCATATCATTCCTCCTATCAAACCTCCTATTAGGCCTCCTATCATGTCCAGGCTGAAATCTCTCATCCACATCATCAAGACCATCAGAATCATCAAACTCATTTTCAGCTTCCTCTTCATCTGGTGGTACATACTGTGGTGGTACACGTCGAGGTGGCACATTATGAGGTGGTGGTACATTCTGAGGTGGTGGTATATGCTGGGGTGGTGGTGCTCAGGGACCGCTACCAGTTTGAATATTCTCTACACTTTTGGTCAATCTCTCCAAAGCAGTATTCATGTTCTCCATCATATCTGTAAATTTCTATCCAAAGCCTCAAGCATTTCATCAGTGGTTAGACCTGCCATCTCAACACTAAACAAACATATTAGAAATAACAAGAAAGTAAAACAAATATGTAAATCCTCACAATCTCACGTGTTTACACTTGAATGATATCACTCCACTCGTGTTTGCACTCTATTGGCTTTTACCCGATATTGTGCTCACAATCACTGCCTTTTACCACTCTTGAGTTCTTCCTCAATTCAAATGTGAATCACACTCAATCCAAGAATACAAAACCAAGTGTAGTCCTCAAGCTAGCATGAAACACAACGGACCCAATAATATATATATATGGCAGGTGGAAACAAAATGTGAACAGGAATAGCAATGACGAAGACTCAATCAATAATACTTAAACTAGAGTATTTGGAATAAGGAAATAAACAATTAGCACAATGTAAAAACAATAAGCATGCAAATTCACGGTCGTATGCAATTTCGGGAGAAAATTTGGCACCTCTATAGAAATTTTGATGGAATACCCTCCACGGTCACCTAAATGATAATATGGAACAAACTAAATTCAACCAAAAATTTTCACTTTTTTACTTGTTTTTTTTTTTTTTTTTTTGATAACTTCAGAAGCTGTTTAAGGTTATGATTTCAGTAACTGATTAAGGTTCTGATTTCAAAGGCTGATTTAGGTTCTGATTTCATAGGCTGATTTTCAGGGTCTGATTTCAGAGGCTACTGGTCAGTGTCTGATTTCAGAGGTTACTTTTCAGGGTCTGATCTCAGAGGCTACTGGTCAGGTCTGATTTAAGAGGTTACTTTTCAGGGTCTGATTTCAGAGGTTACTTTTCACTGTCTAATTTCAGAGTCTGATTTTTAGAGGCTAATCTTCAGGGTCTGATTTCAGAGACTAAGTTTCAGGGTCTGATTTCAGAGTCAGATTTCAAAGGCTAAGTTTTTAGAGTCTGATTTCAGAGTCTGATTTCAGAGACTAAGTTTCAGGGTCTGAATTCAGAGTCAGATTTCAAAGGCTAAGTTTTTAGAGTCTGATTTCAGAGTCTGATTTCAGGGTCTGAATTCAAAGGCTAAGTTTCAGGGTCTGAATTCAGAGTCAGATTTCAAACTTCACTAAGGTTTTAGAAACAAATAACACAGCCGCTAAAGAACATGCTTATTTCTTCAACATATGCTAAAGAACAGAAAGTATATGACGAATTGATATGAAGAACAGAACAAAAATCCAGAACTGGAAAATGATAAAAGATGAACTGATATGTAAAATACAACAAAATCAGATCCATAAATAAACAAAACGAAAACAGAAACAAGATCCAACAAGAACTGAAACGAAAATAACAAGAACGAAAATAAAAACAGAATCAAACAAAAAGAAAAGATAGGAAAAATCAGACCTTGGAACCCTGAGCTCTAGATACCAAATGACAAGAAACCCACTTGGATTCGAAATCCAAGCAAACCCCAAGCAACAGACAGAACCCCAAGAACCGCGAATTTGATTTTGTAGAAACAAAACCCTTCCAAGGCCACAAAGAAGACCCACAAAGAACTTGCCCTTGAGAACCTTTAAGATGAATCCTTGTAGTGCTTTGCTAGCAATAGAGACGCCACTAAGTTTTCCAAAACTTAGATAAGTCGATTCAAACTTGAAAAGGGGAATCCCTCCCTTACAAGAATTCGGCCATAGCCAAAGCTTTAAGCTTTTGAGTTTTATAAATTTTGTTTATTGTCCTCAAAATGAAAAAGAAAGAAAGCTTAAATAGTGTTACAAAGAGAAACCCTAAAGGCATAAAGACAACAATGCCCCCTAAGGCTAAATTATAAAAATACCTAAGTCTTCAAAGGCCTTTGAAGGTGATTTGGGCCAAGTGAAATGGCTTTGGGCCCTCTATTGAATCCCACATGCGTCTCTACTTGTTTGTTGCAATCGGCCATAAAACTCTGAACTAATCCCGCCATTACTTCTCTGAGTTTTTTGGTCCTCTGCCTCGTAACTGGCCCTTCTGGTACTTGTAATGGGTCTTTTGCTTTGTTGTCGGCCTGGATCATGTCAGAAGTAGAGCAAAGACCGAAATGAAAGAAATAAGAGAGAATGAATGAGCAGAATCAAAAAGAAGACTAGGCCGAGACAGTAGAAGGCCGAGAAGAGTAATGAGAAGAGATAGATGGCAGGGGGACCGAGAGAGATGAGAGGGGGAGAGGGATTCAATGGTTTGTTTGAGTTTTGCAGGTTGGTGACCGGACCGGTCGACCACAGACACTAGAGCTTGAGGAGCCGGATAATAGCATTGCAGTCAGCCAGACACCGGGTCTTGGGAGTATCAGAGTCAAGTTGTTTATGAGTTTAGTTGAAGAGAATTGAGTTGTATAAAGTTTAACTGTAAAAGTGTTTGTTTATACGTATTTCCGGGCATGGAGCCCAATTATATTTTGTCTTGAGTTATTTATGTTAGTGATATATATTGTGTCTGGGCCCTATAGGTTGTATTGCGGTGCTGGACTTTGATCCAGGTTTCATGACTTTTAGCAGAGGTCATGTCGAAATTTCGTCTGAGTCAGAGGCTTATGGAGTCAGGATTAGCCTATCTCCTACCGGTAGCCTCCTGGCTTAGGCGGGATGTTACAAAGATGGTATCAGAGGAGAGGTTTATAGAGTATTGGTGATTGCAGCTGCTGGCTATTCGACTACCTCTGACATGATCCAGGCCGACAACAAACCAAAGGACGCATTACAGGTACCAGAAGGGCCAATTACGAGGCAGAGGACCAAAAGACTCAGAGAAGCAATGGTGGGATTAGTTCAGAGTTTTATGGCCGATTGCAACAAAAAAATAGAGACGCATGTGGGCTTCAATAGAGAGGGCCAAAAGCCACTTCACTTGGCCCAAATCAGTTTTGAATGAAGCTTCACAGGCCCTTGAAGACTTGAAGACTTTGGTATTTTTGTAATTTAGCCTTTAGGGGCATTGTTGTCTTTATGCCTTTAGGGTTTCTCTTTGTAATACTATTTAAGCTTTCTTTCTGTTTCATTTTTGGGAATTAATCAACGAAATTTGTAAAACTCAAAAGCTTAAAGCTTTGGCTATGGCCGAATTTTTGTAAGGGAGGGATTCCCTTTTTCAAGTTTGAATCGACTTATCTAAGTTTGGCAACTTAGTGGCATCTCCATTGCTAGCAAAACACTATAAGGAATCATCTTAAAGGTTCTCAAGGGCAAGTTCTTTGTGGGTCTTCTTGTGGCTTTGAAAGGGTTTTGTTTCTACAAAATCAAAGTCGCGGTTCTTGGGGTTTGCTTGGATTTCGAATCCAAGTGGGTTTCTTGTCATTTGGTATCTAGAGCTCAGGGTTCCAAGGTCTGATTTTTCCTATCTTTTCTTTTTGTTTGATTCTGTTTTTATTTTCATTCTTTGTTATTTTCGTTTCAGTTCTTGTTGGATCTTATTTCTGTTTTCGTTTTGTTTATTTCTGGATCTGATTTTATTGTTGTTTCTGTTTTCGTTTTGTTTATTTCTAGATCTGATTTTGTTGTGTTTTGCATATCAGTTCATCTTTTATCATTTTCCAGTTCTGGGTTTTTGTTATGTTCTTCATATTAGTTCGTCATATACTTTCTGTTCTTTAGCATATGTTGAAGAAATAAGCATGTTCTTTGGCGGCTGTGTGATTTGTTTCTAAAACCCTAGTGAAGTCTGAAATCAGACCTGAAACTTAGCCTTTGAATTCAGACCCTGAAATCAGACTCTAAAAACGTAGCCTTTGAAATCTGACTCTGAATTCAGACCCTGAAACTCAACCTCTGAAATCAGACTCTAAAAACTTAGCCTTTGAAATCTGACTCTGAAATCAGACCCTAAAGATTAGCCACTGAAAATCAGACTCTGAAATCAGACCCTGAAAAATAACATTTGAATCAGACCCTGACCAATAGCCTCTGAAATCAGACCCTGAAAAGTAACCTCTGAAATCAGACTCTGACCAGTAGCCTCTGAAATTAGACCCTGACCAAAAGCCTCTGAAATCAGACCCTGAAAATAGCCACTGAAATCAGAACCTAAATCAGCCTCTGAAATCAGAACCTTAATCAGCTACTGAAATCAGAACCTTAAACAGCTTCTGAAGTTATCAAAAAAAAAAGGGACTTGAGTGATAGTGATCACTTGAGCCAAAAAAAAAAAAAAAACAAGTAAAAAAGTGAAAATTTTTGGTTGAATTTAATTTGTTCCATATTATCATTTGGGTGTCCGTGAAGGGTATTCCATCAAAATTTCTATAGAGGTGCCAAATTTTCTCCCGAAATTGCATACGACCGTGAATTTGCATGCTTATTTTTTTCCATTGTGCCAATTGTTTACTTCTTTATTCTAATTACTCTAGCTTAAGTATTATTGATTGAGTCTTCGTCATTGCCATTCCTGTTCGCATTTTGTTTCCGCCTGCCCTATATATATTATTGGGTCCGTTGTGTTTCATGCTAGCTTGAGGACTACACTTGGTTTTGTATTCCTGGATTGAATGTGATTCACATTTGAATCGAGGAAGAACTCAAGAGTGGTAAAAGGCAATGATTGTGAGCTCAGTATCGGGTAAAAGCCAATAGAGTGCAAACACAAGTGGAGTGATATCATTCGCGTGTAAACACGTGAGATTGTGAGGATTTACATATTTGCTTTACTTTCTTGTTATTTCTAATCTGTTTGTTTAGTGTTGAGATGACAGGTCTAACCACTGATGAAAAGCTTGAGGCTTTGGATATGAGATTTACAGATATGATGGAGAACATGAATACTGCTTTGGAGAGATTGTCCAAGAGTGTAGAGAGTATTCAAACTGGTTGCGGTCCCAGAATACCACCACCTCATAATGTGCCACCACCTCATAATGTGCCACCTCGACGTGTACCACCACAGTATGTACCACCGGATGAAGAGGAAGCTGAAAATGAGTTTGATGATTCTGATGGTCTTGATGGGTGGAGGAGAGATTTCAGCCTGGGCATGATAGGAGGCCTAATAGGAGGTTTGATATGAGGGATAAACGATTTGATGATAGAGGTGCATTTGATTCCAGAAGAGAGGTTTATGATAGAAGGGGAATATGGTAGACGAGGAGATGTAGATGGTGATCTAGGCAGCATCAAGATCAAGACGAGGAGATATAGATGGTGATCTAGGCAGCATCAAGATCAAGATACCAACATTCCACAACAAGAATGATCATGAAGCTTATTTAGAATGGAAAAGAAAATAGAATTGATTTTCAATTGTCATCACTACTCAGACGAGAAGAAGATCCATCTGGCAGTGATTGAGTTTACCGATTATGCTATGATTTGGTGGGATCAGCTTGTCTCTACTCGGAGGAGAAATTATGAGAGACCGGTTCAGACATGGGCAAAACTTAGAGGTCTCATGAGAAAGAGATTTATACCCGCTGAATAACTTATCCGTAGTTTTCAAGCGTGCTTTGAGTGCACATGTTGTAGAGGATGAGAGTGTGCAGTAGAGTGAGAACATATTCCATACTAGGTGCCGTGTGAATGGCAAGAGGTGTAGTATGATCATAGATGGGGGCAGTTGTACTAATGTTGCTAGCACAACTTTGATTGAGCGATTGGGGTTGAGTTGGTTGAGACACCCGAAGCCTTACAAGTTGCAGTGGTTAAATGATTGTGGGGAAATAAGTGTGACAAAGCATGTATTATTGAGCTTTACCATTGGGCCATACACAGATGATGTCCTATGTGATTGATACCGATGCATGCTGGGCATATTCTTTTGGGCAGGCCGTGGCAGTTTGATAAGAGGGTTATTCATGATGGGTTCAAGAACAAGTACTCTTTTCAACATAAGGAAAAACCTATTACATATACCCACTTACACTACAAAAGTCTATGAAGATCAGGTTAAGTTGCAACTTGAGCGTGACAAAGAGAGAGCGAAGGGAAACACACATTGGGTGAGACTAGTGAGAGTGATGTATCTGGTGGGAAAATAAGGCCAAGGCCGTGGGAGTTCCCAAGGGGAGTGTGAGTGAACGTGAGGGGAAACAAAAGGGAGAGTTAAAAAGAGTTTATACATGGGTGAGGGTGAAGCGAGGAAAGCGTTCAAGGCCAGCAAGCTCATGCTATTGTTAGTCTATAAGGAGCCTCATTTATATTTTACTAACACTGACACTTTACTTCATGTGTCTATTTCATCTCTTTTGCAGGATTACATTGACATACTGACAGAGGACATACCTAGTGGGCTTCCACCCATTAGAGGTATTAAGCACTAGATAGACTTCATACCTGGAGCAGTCATTCCTAACAGACCGGCTTATAGGAGCAATCCCGAGGAGACAAAGGAGCTACAAAGGCAAGTACGGGAGTTGATGGACAAAGGGTATGTAAGGGAAAGCATGAGTCCTTGTGCTATACCAGTGCTTCTAGTTCCTAAGAAAGATGGGATGTGGCGTATGTGCGTTGATTGCCGAGCTATCAACAATATTACGGTAAAGTATCATCACCTCATTCCTAGACTAGATGACATGTTGGATGAATTGCATGGTTCCAAAAATTTTAGTAAGATTGATTTAAAGAGTGGATACCATCAAATTTGCATGAGAGAGGGAGATGAGTGGAAAACTGCATTTAAGACTAAGTATGGCTTGTATGAATGGTTAGTTATGCCATTTGGTCTTTCAAAAACACCTAGCACATTTATGAGATTGATGAATCATGTTATGCGTCCATTTTTAGGTAAGTTTGTTGTGGTTTATTTTGATGACATCTTAGTTTACAGTAAAACAGTAGATGAGCATGTTATGCATTTGAAGCATGTTCTTGATGTGTTAAGGCAAGAAAAACTGTATGCTAACTTTGAGAAGTGCACTTTTTGTATGGATTGAATTGTTTTCCTTGGATTTGTTGTGAGTGCAGATGGCATCGAGGTAGATTTAGAAAAGGTGAAGACAATTCAGGATTGGCCAACACCAACAACAGTGACAGAAGTCAGAAGCTTCCATTGATTAGCAAGCTTCTACTGTAGATTTGTTAAAGACTTCAGTAGTATTGCAGCACCACTGACTGAAGTAGTGAAGAGGATTGTTGGCTTCAAATGGGGTGAAGAGCAGGAGCGTGCATTTCAGGATCTGAAAATGAAGTTGTGCAGTGCACCAGTCTTGGCACTACCCAACTTTGAGAAGACATTTAAGATTGAGTGTGACGCATCCGGGATAGGCATTTGAGCGGTTCTTATGCAAGAAAAGCGACCAATAGCTTACTTTAGTGAGAAGCTGAATGGAGCAGTTTTGAGGTACCCCACATATGACAAAGAGTTGTATGCGCTAGTGCGAGCCCTTGAGACTTGGCTGCATTATTTGTGGCCTCGAGAGTTTGTGATCCATACAGATCATGAATCATTGAAGCATCTGAAGGGCCAAGGTAAGCTGAACAAACGACACACAAAATGGTTAGAGTTTGTTGAGACATTTCCATATGTAATCCGCTACAAACAAGGTAAGGAAAACATTGTCGCAGGTGCACTATCGCGAAGGTATGCTTTACTTACTTCATTGAGTGCAAGAATGCTTGGGTTTGAATTTATTAAAGAACTTTATGCTAGTGATATTGACTTTAGTACTATCTATGCTGCATGTGAAAAGTCTGCTTTTAGTAAATTCTACCAACATGATGGGTTTCTGTTTAGGGAGAATAGATTATGCATTCCTGTTTTTAGTATGCGTGAGTTGTTAGTGAGTGAAGCACATGGGGGAGGTTTAATGGGGAACTTTGGCATTGCCAAAACCTTAGGGGTATTGAGTGAACATTTTTATTGGCCTAAAATACGGAGAGATATTGAGCGTTTGTGTGATAAATGCTTAACTTGTAAACAGGCTAAATCTAAGGTTATGCCTCATGGGTTGTATACACCATTGCCTATACCTAGTGAGACATGGGTAGATGTATCGATGGACTTTATCTTGGGTTTACCTAGGACTAAGAAGGGTAGAGATTCCATCTTTGTAGTGGTTGATAGGTTCAGTAAGATGGCACACTTTATAGAATGTCATAAAACTGATGATGCCACTAACATTGCTGACTTGTTCTTTAGAGAAGTAGTACGACTCCATGGGATTCCACGGAGTATAGTTTCAGATCGTGATGTCAAATTCCTTAGTCACTTTTGGAAAGTTTTATGAGGTCAGTTGGGAACTAAACTTTTGTATTCTACTACTTGCCACCGCCAAACTGATGGTCAGACCGAGGTTGTTAATAGGACTTTGACTCAGTTATTGTGTACTATTATCAATAAGAACTTAAAAACCTGGGAGGATTGTTTGCCTTTTGTTGAATTTGCATATAATCGTAGTATTCATTCCTCTACGAACTCACCATTTGAAATTGTTTATGGTTTTCAGCCACTAACTCCATTAGATTTGTTACCTTTGCTTGTTGATGAGCATGCGGGTCTAGATGGAAAAAGGAAAGCCGATTTGTTGAAGCATATACATGAGAAAGCAAGAGAGAAAATACAACGAAAGAATGAGAAATATGCTTCTCATGCTAATTAGGGAAGAAAGCGTATGGTATATCAGCCTGGAGATTGGGTTTGGGTACACATGCGCAAAGAGAGATTCAATATGCTTCTCATGCTAATATGCTCTGTTAGCTGAAGAAGCTAGTCTTTCCTTACGGTATGGTGACATGTGTCGGGCTGAGGAAGGCTTCAATAGACAGAAATCTCGTGTTCAATGGCTAAATCTCGGGGATCAGAATACTAAATTATTTTTTACTGCTATGAAGAGTTTTCACGGCCGTAACAAGATTACTTCTATCACTAAGGAGGATGGGACTCGTGTGGAGGATGATGTTCTGGTTAGAGATGAGATTGTATCTTTTTTTGAGACCCTTTTGGGCCCCCAGCATAGTCAGCAGGATATTGATAGGGTTGCCCTTAGATCTGTAATTACTAGGCATGTGACAGCTGAGCAGAGTGAGTCTCTTACCCGAGAGGTTTCTGATGAGGAGATTAAGGCTGTCTTGTTCGCGTTGAAGGACAATAAAGCTCCAGGCCCAGATGGATTTAATTCGGGTTTCTTTAATAAGTCTTGGAGTGTTGTGGGGGATGATGTTCTTTGTGCTATTCACTCTTTCTTTTCATATGGGCGTCTCTTGAGGCAGGTTAATGCTACTTCTATTGCTCTGATTCCTAAGATTCCCAACCCTTCCCAGGTTAAGGATTATCGGCCTATTTCTTGTTGCAACATTATTTACAAGTGTATTGCTAAGCTTATTGCGAATAGAATCAAGGTTATCCTTCCTTCAGTGCTTAGTCATAATCAATATGCTTTTGCTGCGGGTAGGCGTATCAGCGATAATATTCTTTTGTGTTAGGAATTGGTTCGGAATTATCATCGGACTGGTGGTTCCCTGAGATGTTCTCTTAAGATTGACTTGATGAAAGCTTATGACACTGTTCGTTGGAACTTTTTGGTTGAGGTACTGCGGACTGTTCGTTTTCCAGAGAGGATGGTGGGTTGGATTCAGGAGTGTATGACTTCTACTAGGTTTTATGTGTCTATTAATGGGGAGTTGCACGGTTTTTTCTCTGGGGGTCGCGGGTTGCGACAAGGTGATCCTATGTCTCATTATCTCTTTGTCTTGGCTATGGAAATTTTGTCAGGCTTACTTCATAAAATGGCTCTTAATCAGGATTTCAGATTCCATGGGCGGTGTTCTAAGAACCGTCTCACTCATCTTTGTTTTGCAGATGACCTTATGATTTTCTGTAAAGCGGATGCCTCCTCGGTTTCCTTGATTAAGGATTGTCTCAGGCAGTTCAGTGGTTTATCAGGTTTAATCCTGAATCTAGCTAAAAGTCATTTCTTCTCCTCTAGTATCTCTTCTACCCTTCAGGACCAGCTGCGTCTTGTTCTGGGCTTCCAAGTATGGATTCTTCCATTGCGGTATCTGGGAGTCCCTTTGATTTCTACTAAACTCCGGGCCTCAGATTGTGCTTCTCTTGTGGATCGTATTGTTATGCGTGCTAAAAGTTGGAGTAGTAAGTTTCTCTCTTATGCAGCTTCAGCTCATTAAATCTGTTTTATTCTCCATTCAAGTTTATTGGTCTTCTTTATTTATTATTCCTAAGTCTGTTATTAGTAAGGTGGAGACAATTCTCCGTTCTTTCCTTTAGAAGGGTAGTGAGCTCACCTCTTCTGGGGCGAGAGTGGCTTGGAGTAGAGTTTGTTTACCTTCCAATGAGGGGGGGTTGGGGATTAAGAGATTGGAATCTTCGAATAGAGCGGCTATTGTTAAGCACATTTGGTTTCTTTGTTCTGGCCATGTTTCTTCTTGGTCGAATTGGGTTCAGTCTTATTTGTTGATGAGGGAGAAGTTTTTGGGAGGTTCCTTGCCCTACAGATTGCTCTTGGAGTTGGCGTAAGATTTTGGAGCTTCGTTCTTGGTCCCGGCGGCAGATGAGAGTTAGGATTGGGAATGGTGAGAAGACTTTATTGTGGTTTGATTTTTGGCATCCTATGGGTCCGATTATGGATTCGTTGGGTGAGAGAGTGATTTATGACTCTGGCTTGGATATGATGGCTACAGTTGCTTCCATTATTTCTGATTCTTCTTGGCGGTGGCCCCCATCTAGGTCTGCCGCCCTTGTTGATCTGGCTCGGGCCCTTCTTCCGAATCCTTCTAGCTTAAGGGAGGATGAGCTGGTTTGGGTGGATGATAGTAGAGGGAGATTTTCTATGGATAGTGCCTGGAATGCTATGCGGTTAGGGGAACCTTGGTGCATTGGTTTCCAATTGTTTGGTTCCGGAAGGCCATTCCCTGCCATTTCTTTTTGCTTTGGATGTCTATTCAGGGAGGCCTTTCTACTCAGGATAGTTTGATGAGGTTTGGTATCTCTGCTTGCTCGCGATGTATTCTCTGTGGTTGTTCTAGTGAGGATATTGATCATATTTTCTTCCAGTGCTCCTTCTCTTCTAAGGTCTGGTCAACTGTGCTGGCTATGTGTGGGTTAGATTGGAGTTGCCGAGATTGGCTTCAGACTGTTGAGTGGATGTGTCAGTTTTCTGACGCCTCTTTACGCCATCTTCTTGTTCGGCTGTCTTTTACCATGTCAGTTTACCATTATGGAGGGAGAGGAATGCCCGCACTCATGATGCGCCTCGTCGGCCTGTTTCTGTCCTGCTTAGTGATATTGTTTTTGATGTTCGGAATCGTGCTGGCTTTTTACGGAAGGTGAATCCATCTTATGATAATAAATGGCTTCACCTATCTTGGCACTTGCCCGATGACATTTTCTGTTGATCTTATTTTGCTTGTAGCCTTTCGGCTTTTCTTCTAGGAGGGCCTGTCCTCTCTAGTAGTCTGGGGTATGCCCCTTTGCTCTTGTATAGTTTTCTTTTGGTTATACACTTATTTTATCCAAAAAAAAAGAGAAATTTCCTGAACAACGTAAATCTAAGCTACAACCGAGAGGGGATGGTCCATTTCAAGTCTTGGAACGGATTAATGACAATGCATACAAGCTGGATTTACAAGGTAAGTACAATGTATCTGCTACTTTTAATGTAAATCCAACTTACCTTGCAAATCCAGCTTATATGCATTGTCATTGATCCTTTCCAAGACTTGAAAAGGTCAATATCCTCTCGATTGTAGCTTGGATCTTTTCCTCTTGCATATAAAGCCACACCCAATTGCCGGGGTCAAACACAATGCGTTGGAAACCTATTATTCTCACCAACTATGCCTTTCCCTTATCATTCATACTCCCAAGCTTAATAACAATCAAAGATAATAAATCCATAGGAGTTAAAGAATTAGAATCATAATCAATCTCATAAGGCAAGTAAGTAAAAACTAGAAGTGCCTGGGGTATGCCCCTTTGCTCTTTGTATAGTTTTTTGGTTATAATATTTACCTTATCCAAAAAAAAAAAAAAAAACTAGAAGAATGAATGCATCTATTATATGCAAACTCTGGCCCCGCTATTGCGTCTGTGATCTTCTTAGCTCTTTGGCGTGTGATTGGGCCTGTTGGCAATTGCAAAGGCTCTAATGTTCCTTGGGTGACTGCATTCATGTCAAATGTTATCCCTTGGATCATGTCATTCTCCCTCTCTTGAAATGGATTCGTCCTCGAATCCGAACTCGGATCATAGATAGTTATGACAAAATCAATTGGACGATGATATTGAAATATAAAAGAATCATACTTGACCACTTGTACCTGCGATGAAAAAGCATAAATAATAGAGAAAATGTTATGGGAAAAACTTCACTACCACATTTACTTTCTTTTCACCAGCTCGCACAGCTTCATCATCACTCATGGCCACTATCTCAACCATACTTGCAAAGACCTCCTCACACACCTGCTCAGCTTCACTATGTTTTTCAACCTCGAAGCACACTACATCACAAGTGTTTACTCCCTCAATGCTCAAGGTCTCACAAGCATTTTCACTCACCATGTCACTTATAACACAATTCACAACATTCAAGGCCTCACAAGTGTTTTCATTCGCTATGCACTCAACATCACAAGTGCTTCTCACTTCATTACACACAACTTCAAAAGCTTTTGGTTGTTGAGTACTCTCTTCATTCATTGCATATTTAGTTACCTTCCAAGTCTTTTTCCATTTCTCATAAGATCTTCTATAATCACTCATAATATCTTGGATATCACTTTTGAAAGTATCCAAAACCTCGATCTTATCATCAATAGTTAAACTTGGACCTGCCATCTCAACACTAAACAAACAGATTATAAATAATAAAAAGCAAAACAAATATGTAAATCCTCACAATCATGTGTTTACACTCGAATGATATCACTCCACTCGTGTTTGCACTTTATTGGCTTTTACCCGATACTGTGCTCACAATCACTGCCTTTTACCACTCTTGAGTTCTTCCTCAATTCAATTACAAATCAACTCAATTCCCAGAATGGGTCAACTAAGGTGTAGTCCACAAGCTAGCAGAAACACAGAGAACCAATAATGTATATAGTGCAGGTGGAATAAAACAAATAAGATAAGTAATCACGGAGACTCAATCGAAAGAAACCTATAGCTAGAGTGCTCAAAATAAGAAAGAATGATGAGTTAGCTAAATGCAATAAATAAGCAAGCAAGCAATCAATGTGTCACTGAAGCAATCTTGTGGTCACTCCCTATAGTGTTGAGCTCACATTTTGTTTCTTCTCACACACACTCACAAGTGTTTACACTCCAATGAAACACAATGAAGCACAAGGATTTCAATTCGGCTATAACACAAATATAGTCTTTCAAGCTTAAACCAATACAAACAAATCAAATATCAATGTAACTCATGTAAAGCAATCCAATCAACTTGCAAATGGTTTAATCAACTAAGCACAATGCGACCAATCTCTTTTTTTTTTTTTCACTTTTTTTTTTCAAAACAAGTAGGTGACTCAGCTGCTTACGTAAGTAGCTTACAAGTAGGTCAAGTAAGCATGTCAATTCGACAATGGTAAGTTTCAAACCAACTAAACACTTTTTCCAACTAACTTGGTGATGCAGCAGCTTGCCTCTTCAAGCACCTCTCAAATGCAATGATGGCTACTCAAATTTCCATGTCAAGCTCATGAGTGCTTCCATTTTCAATGTCATGCTAATGATGGCTCACGCAAATCAGCAAGCACACTTGTTAATTCATGCTTCAACATAAGCACATCAAACATCTTACTCACGGCAATATGTGTAACAAAGCAACCAGACTTGTCTCACAAAGTTAACACACAAGCATAAGTAAACTTCAAGAGTAAGTCACGGCCTCATCAATCCAAAAGCATTTCATTTTGTTTCAACACTCATTCACTCAAATGCCTCACCACAACACTCAAAAACACTTGTTTTTCCTCACACTTCACAAGATTGCAACAACTTCACAAAGATTGCAAACAAGCTAGTTCAAGCAAATGCTAGGAGTAAGTAATGAAGTGCAATCTGATTTCTCAAAGTAGATATGAACAATACCTATTGAAAACAAGCTAAGTGACATGCATATGGCAAGAAGCAAAGCAAGGGTGGTGATCGTTCTTCCTTGGCCGAATCTGACCTGATGCATTTTTTTTTTTTTTGAAACTAATAACTTAATAACAATGTTAAACACGTCCTAGTAACATACAATTAACAACTAAACACTTGATTCACGCAAAGAACACAAAAGCCCCAATTTTGACCTAAGTAGCCAAAGATTAACTCAAAGAAATACTCATGATCAATCAAAAAAAACTCAAGGGCAGAATGTTATTCATGCTATTTTGATCACAAATAAACAAGAATCAGCAAGAAACAACAAGATCCAACAATGGCCGAATCAAGGTGGAAGTAAAACCTTGATGCCGAAATTAAATCAACAAAGAACAAAGATGAATACAAGATCAAACAACACAAAGGATAGGAAATCAGACCTCAGAACCCTAAGCTCATGATACCAAATGACAAGAACTCACTTGGGTTGGAGACCAAGCAAACCCCAAATATCTTTCTCAAAACCCCAAGAACTTTGAATACTGATTTGTAGGAACAAAACCCAACCAAGATCAGCCCCTAACCACCATGAAACTCACGTCCATGATAACCACAAGCATGAAATCAGATTGTATTTTGCTAGCAATGGAGACGCCACTAAGTTGCCAAGCTTAGATAAGTCAATTTGAACTTGAAAAGGGGAATCCCTCCCTCAACAAGGTTTTGGCCATAGCCATGGAAAGCTCAAGCTTTTCTCTCTTTCAAAATTCTGTATATTACGTTGGTTTTGCAAAAATACAAAGAAGAGTCATATAATAAGGGTTACAATAGAGTGAAAAGACTAAAATGACCCTAGAGCTAAAATTACCAAAAGCCCTAAGTCAAGCACCTCAACCACGACCATTAAGGTCCTTTTGCACCTAAACAAATTAAAAAAAATAAAACAAATTAGAAGCTAATCTCACTTAAGCTAATTGAGGTGCTTACATGCTATAATAATTGACGTGCTTCCGGCTAAGTACAGATCTAGGCATAATTAAGCCTAATGGCATAGTCAACCATGCTAATTACATCATAAATAAAGTCAAAATGTCGAGCACAAATGACAAAAATGCCCCCATTTGGCCGAATTCAACATAGTCCCAAATGGGTGAAATCGGGTCAAAAGGGTGCTGGTGCTGAAGATGCTCTGCTATGCTTCAGTCTGAGCTGATCTGGGTCAAATGAAATAGCTTGGGGACCTCTCTGGTTATGCCCATATGTGTCACTGGTGTGCACTTGACTTGGTTGCTGCAACTGGTCACATAGCTTTGAGCTAGTCCCGCAAAGGCCTCTCTGATCATCTTTGCTCGTTGGCATGTGATTGGACATGTTGGCAACTGTATGGGTTCCTCTAAGTTGTTAGCCGCATCCTGTAATGTCTCTGGTGTGGTTGGACTCATGTCAGATTGTCTTTCTTCAATCTTGTTCCGTCGTGCGTAACATGTTATGAAGTTCTTCATAACTGGCTTGCATCGAATGCATATGAAAATTTAATACAAAGTCAGTGCAAGTACTAGGCAAAGAAGATAAAATCAAATTTCGGCCTAGCCGTCCATCGATCATTATGCCATGTCGTTCCAAATATCAGATATGGTCTATCATGTTCAAAATATTAATACTAACGCTCATCAATCCTTGAGGTAACATGGAACAATTCCTTAAATCTCCGATATATTTCAATTTCTTGATTTGCATCGAACAACTCATTGAGTGTTCTCATAATGCTGCAAGTATCAGGTACCTCTATGTCCCGTCTGTGTAAATCTGGAACACTTAATCCTAAAATGTAGGATTTCACCCTTAGGTTATCATCTTTCCATTTTTCAAAAGTCTCTCGCTCTTTGGGAGTAGAATCGAGATCGATTTCAACAGGCAATGGATTGATCATTACATAGCTCAAATTTTTTACTCCAAGACAAGACGGATGTTCATTTCCCATTAAAAATAGTTTTCGGTTCCTTTCAGTTTATTAGAATCCAAAATTCACGCTAATGGATTTGCGGCAGCCATCTACAGGGTAACAAATAAACACTAGCAGGACATTTTTCATTTCAATATAAACTACTAATACAATTATGGATTTTTAAATCTATTAGTGTCCTCCTACTACTTTACGTAATTCCGTAATCTCCCCTAATGGAAAAATAGAAATTTGACAATTAAAATTTCATAGCGGGAAGTGGATCCCATGACATTTACTTCAGCCTCACAATAATGACGGTATTGGCTTTCATAAACTCATTAGGTAGACCTCCAAGGTCAATCACATTCATGTGACTCCTAAGTTTGGTCCTGAAATGACGGTATTGGATTAAGAAGTGTGCCATGTGTATACTTATCAATATGCACTAATGAGCTTCGTAAGTACACCATCATAATAATGACGGTATTGGGTGACTATGTCAACTCATCACGCTCTATCTAATGTTTCACCGGAGCGACCAAAGTTCTGACCACTTATACCCTCACAATAATGACAATATTGGGCATAAGTAGTAAGAACTCATTCATCTCCATATTGGTTAAGACAGAACATCCAATATTTCTCCAACATTATTAATACTATTACTAAAAATAAAGCGATCATCTAATTATGGAGATTTATGACAATCAAGTCATAAACATGCTTGGGTCAAAATAAAAATTTTAATTTAAAACATGCAATGCATATCCAATATGACTTATGCATAAATAAATTAAAATTATAGAGGCATAGATTCAAAAAATATGTCAAACATGCAACACGTGTTATTCTGTTAAGACCTGCACTGATACCATTATATTGAGGCGGATGTGGGACCTCTAGGGTCGGATCGGTGCCCCGTGCAGCGAAAATGGGTCTAACCCATTGATATAAAGGATAAGTGTATTTTTAAATTATTTTATAGAATACAATATTTCGTTATGAGTATATGGGAAAAATGGGGACTAATTTGGAGTCCAAAAACTCTGAAATAGAGAAAATGAAGTTTCAACGCTCATAGGCAACAACTTTCAACGCGTTGCGACGCGTAGGTTTGG
Organism: Zanthoxylum bungeanum; assembly: GCA_019454045.1. Classification (NCBI taxonomy): domain Eukaryota; kingdom Viridiplantae; phylum Streptophyta; class Magnoliopsida; order Sapindales; family Rutaceae; genus Zanthoxylum; species Zanthoxylum bungeanum. Next base: position 13,385 of record SKCR01040926.1, on the reverse strand, counting down.
GAGTTTCAACGCCCAATCTATGAGAGCTCGACATTGCGACACCCAAGATTTAGCAACGCGGCGCTCGTAGCTTTGAGAGTTAAGTGTCGCGATGCCAAAGATCAGTGTCGCGACGCTTCCCTGTGTAAAATATTGATAGAGAGAGCTTTTTTTACCTTAAATTCAATTCTAACACTTCCAATTTCTCCAAACACTTCATACACCTAAAAATCCAATTTTTTAACATCAACCCAACATCAACACATGTTATACAATAAACATACATGTATTCTAATTACATATATGTATTTCTTTGAATCAAAACATAAATCAAAATAGAATCCACAATAAAGTGCCTCATGAATAATTTAGGTCACTCAAGGATGGTCAAGTGATCTAGAATGGTAGCCATTGCTCTAAGCTATAATCTAGAGTTCCAAACTCTAATTTAATGTTCCATGTCCAACATGAACATATTTGACCCAATTACAAGCATATTGTATTTATTTCCAAAGCATCCATACATAATTCATTAGCCTAATTTCAACTTCAAGTTATGTTATTATGTATCCAATATATAATTCATCACTATATGTCTAACTAATGATAACTTACTAATGAAAACATAGCTTTCGAGAACATCAAACTTACCTAGCAAGCTTTATTCCAAGATCTAATCTTAATATCCTTTTTGAAATAATATGGAGAACTTCAAAAGCTAGCAAGCTTGGTTCCAAGATCCAATCTTCTTCTCATTGTTATTGTAGAGAATTCCCAAAGCTAGCAAGCTAGGTTCCAAGATCCAATCTTTTTCTCATTGTTGAAATGTTGTAGAGATTTTCAAAAGCTTTTCTAAATACTTCTTTTACTTAGGCTATTATCTCTAATTTTTGCTTGTTTTAGCTTTCTCAAGCTTGATTAAAACCTTACTGAAGCTTGCCTTTTATAGCAAAACTTATGCAATTTCTAATTAATAAATTTCTAATCAACTTTTATGTGGACTTAATCTAATTTATCCAAATATATATAATTATGTGTGAATAATCACATTTGTCTACCACTTTGATTTAATCCAATTAAATCAAGATAAAATTTAACTAATGGATTAGTTATATGTCTATCACTTTGATTTAATCCAATTAAATTAAGCTAAATTCACCTATTATTACATATTTTAATTAAAAAAATAACCTCCAATGGTAGAGTTATTTATGAATTGTGATTTTGGATTAATCCAATTGGGTCTATGTAAATAATTAATGTTATCCAATAACACTTCATTATTTTATTTGATAATTATAATATCAAATATTTTTTATTATAAAAAATTATCAGCTACCCAACTGATCAACGAGTACACTTCATATTGTGGGACTCTCTAATTCCAGACACGTTCGTCATATAGGCTTAGCTTATATGTACGCAATTCGGCTACCGCCGAATTTGTGAAGAAAATGAACGACCTTTCTGAACATATGTTTAACAATCCCTCCATCGTAGGCTATCCGATTTGTGCTTAGGAAACATATATTACACCGACAAGTTTCCGAGGCGCATATCTCATGTCGACATGTCCACGATTCTTTACAACTAATCAGAATACCATTTCTGATATATGTGATCCAACTTAGGTGATTAGCTTTGGCCAAAGTCTTAAGAATCGTGACTTACTTACATGGAAACCTTTTTTTTTTGGATAAAGTAAGTATATTAACCAAAAAAAATTATACAAGAGCAAATAGGCATACCCCAGACAACTAGAGAGGACATGCCCTCCTAGAAGAAAAGCCGAACGGCTACAAGCAAAATAAGATCATAAAGTAAACTGACGCAGTAAACGATAGACGAACAAGAAGATGACGTAAAGCACCATCGGTAAACTGATACATCCACTCAACAGTCTGAAGCCAGTCTCGAGAATTCCAATCTAACCCACACATAGCCAGCACAGTCATCCAGACGCTCGAAGAGAAATTGCAATGGAAGAAAATGTGATCAATATCTTCACCTGAGCAACCACATAGGATACATCGCGAACAAGCAGAGATACCAAACCTCATCAGACGATCCTGGGTACATAGGCCCCTGAATAGTCATCCAAAGCAGAAAAGAATGGCGCGGGATAGCCTTCCGAAACCAAATAACTCGAGACCAACGCACCAAGGGACCCCTCGTCCGCATATCATTCCAAGCACTATCCACTGAAAACCTCCTTCTATTATCATCCAACCAAACCAACTCATCCTCCCTCATACTAGAAGGGTCCGGAAGATGGGACCGAGCCAAATCAACAAGGGCAGCAAACCTAGCTGGGGGCCAACGCCAAGAAGAGTCAGAAATAATAGAAGCAACTGTAGCCATCCTATCCAAGCCTGAGTCGTAAATCACTCTCTCACCAAATGTATCCAAAATCGGATGTAGAGGATGCTAGTAATCAACCACAACAACTTCTTTTCACCATTCACAATCCTCACTCTCATCCACCTCCGGGCCCAAGAACGAAGCTCGAAGATCTTCCGCCAGCTCCAAGAACAATATCAAGACATGACACCTCCCAAAAGCTCCTCCCCCGAAGCAAGTAAGACTGAACCCAAGTCAACCAAGAGGAAACCTGACCAGAGCAAAGAAACCATAAGTGCTTAACAATTGCCGTTCTATTCCATGTATCTAATCTCTTGATACATAGAAACCCCTTTTGGTACACATACAGGTCAACAGATCCTATCTTGATACGCACTTGATTAATGTGTGCTCCGGTCCATACCCAATGAACATCTAGTGGTCAGACCATGAAAGGTCTTTAACATATATGGGCATCAAAGTGTGGAAGATCACACACAAAATCAATTATATTCTATAGTTAAAGGATCACATATGCTACTCGACTCGAGAAGATTCTTATTGACAATGGTGTATATTTCTAACTATTAGGAATCACCTGTGAGTCATTCAATATTCGTTCCAACGATTACCCACATGTCTATACGAGGTTTCCAAGCTCATGTGATATCGGGTTAAACCATTGGAACTTTAATTCCAATATACGATATGTGCTAGTCTTCTAGATTATAGGAATTCGACTGTATTCCAGAACCAACGACTAGAAATATTTACTTTAAGAATAGTTTATAATAATAATACCATTCCAATGTCGGGCCACCCAGCGTCCAATATTACTATATGACTATTCTAAGATCGATGTCATTCTTAGTATATTTATATATCAATCTAATATGCATTATGATATTACCATTAATAAGGTTTTAAATGAAAATATAGTTATTTTATTAATAAATAATAAAATATAATATACAATACATTATTCGGATTCGCAATCCAAGCACCAACTCCAACATGATGCAGTTGCTTCCTGAATTGAGTCTCCCAAGAGTATATACAAGTTTGCTGAGACCTTTTCTACTTTCAAGACTGTAAGTGCTCATTTCACCATCTTTAATACCCCGTTTTCAACAATTGTCTTGTATCCGAGGTTATCTAACTGTCTAATTGACAAAAGATTTTTCTTAATTTGTAACGCCCAGTAATCTTGATGACTATTACGCGATGGAAGGTATGATACATGATGTAAATCATGTTCAAGCATGTATGTGCTCACGAGATTACTTTTCGCGTATTTGATAATTCCTCACAGATCCGATACAGAATTTAGCCAAGAATGTAACTCGGATAACCCTTAGTATTTCGGCTAGAACTTTTTCATAAGATCTCTGATTTTTATGAACTTTATATCGTCGGAAAGATAAGACCGAGACCTACAACTTCCGTGTTGGACATTTTTCCAAATTCAAATCAGATATAAGTCAAAAATACAGATAAAAAATTCAGATGAATAGTACCACGGGGCCAATATAGATAATTCTCAAATGTTCTAAAACATTCTGATTTTTTCTTTCATTAAATCATTAAAAATTAGTCAATTTAGCCTCTAGTATAAATATGGACACTATTCATTCATCTACAAAAAAGAGAAAAGAATGAGAAGAAACGTGAGAGGGGGAGAGGAAGAATGAAGAAGAAGAATGTGGAGGAAAGCCATTTCCTTACCAAAAATTAGGAAGAAATAAGTGCAAATCAAACTACCAAAAGCTAGAAGAGAGGAATATCAAGCCAAGAAGACTTGAATGGTGAATGATAGCAAGTGAGATAAGATAAGGAAACCTTGACCCAAATTTAAAATGTTGATATTTTGATGTGTTTAAGGGATATTGTTGAATTGTGGTTAACGATGTTTATGTGGTTATGGTAAAATTAGGATTTTCAGAAATCCCCAAAGTAGGAAACTCTAAAGGACAAGCAAATTGAGGTTTTTGGAATTTGATATTGTGAGGATAATAGAAGGATGGAATTATGATAATTTGAATGTGGATAGTTGATTTAACTTGTATGAAGATGATGGTATTGGGTTACTATGGACTATGTCCTTGAAGAGTTGATGTTAGGCCCTGAAATTAGCCTAATGTCACGACGCCCAACACCCAACGTCGCGCGTAAGAACCAGAGGCTCACTACCTCGGGCCTGATTGTCGGAGCGTAACGACGCTCAGCATTCAATGTCGCGACGCGTGACAAGTAGAGGCTCTGCCTTGGGTCTGATCAGGTGGGCGTCGCGACTCGAAACAGAGCATGCTCTCTGCCTCGACCCTGCCCAGGTGAGAGTCGTGATGCGCGATGATTTACGTCGCGAAGCGTGTTCATTTTAATTCAAAATCATTTTAGCCATCCCCTTTTCATCCTAGAATATTAGAGGCCACCCTAAGGGTCTCATATCAGCTTACATTCATGTAATAGATATTATGCCACAAGCAAAGAACTTCATATAGTGATAATAGTCCCGAAGCACATTCCACGACTTAAATTCTAATCAAGTTTACCAATAGTAGATCATTGCAGGGATCGCAAGTCCCTCGGCGAAGTGAAGTAATGCTAGCTGGAATCCAATTCTATGAGTGGACTCTTTCCTTAAGTTATGTTTACTTACATGTTTCTGAGCTTGAAACTTACTTTTCCGCACTTAGGGCGTTAGCCAATTTTATTTCAGATGTTTTATGAATAAAAAATGTTTTGAGCAATGTTTTAGAAAAAAATGACTTTTAAAGAATGATTTCATGATTTTGGAGGCTACTGGAATTGACGGTTACTGGAATTGACGAACATGACATGTGCACATGTAGAGCAAGACTAGGGGGACGGTGATACGTAATACCCCTAGATCCTAGACTTCAGGGCTCGAAGGATGGCGAGACGTAACTCCCATAGACCCTAGATTCAGGGACATGATAGTGGCATGCATTGGGGGACGGCGATACGTAATGCCCCAATGGCATGGATTTGCACATCTGGCTCCAGTTCAGTGGCTTGGGGGACGACAATACGTAATGCCCCAGACCACTAGTTGAGGCATATGGGGGACGGCGATATATACTGCCCCCATGCGTCAGGTTTTCTTTAGATACTCAGGGACTTGGTTTACAGAATGATAGTTTAATGAACGAGATTTTACGAGAAACAGTTTTATAAGAAATTCAGAGTTTTATAGAAAGAAAGGTTTCTAGAAAGTTTAACAGAAAGAGATTTGATTTTCAGAAAAGAAAGAGTTTACAAAAAAGATAGTTTTTCTGAAAGATTTCAATTATAGAACAAAAGAATGTTTGTATTGTAATTTAGTTTTAATTTTTAAAATTGTCCACTTACTATATGGTTCAAACGATCTAACCCCCTCACTCTTAGTGACCGGTGTTGTCACACGCGTATAACGCAAGCTTTCCAAGCTCATGGTACATTGGGTCAAACCATTGGAACTCCAATTCCAATATACGACATATGCTAGTCTTCTAGGTTATAGGAATTCGACAGTATTCCAAAACCAACGACTAGGAATATTTACTTTAAGAATAATTTATAATAGTAATATTATCCCAATATTGGACCACCAGTGTCCAATATTACTATATGACTATTCTAAGGTCGATGTCATTCTTAGCATATTTATATATCAATCTAATATGCATAATAACATTACCATTAATAAGGTTTGAAATGAAAATGTAGTTATTTTCTTAAAAAAATATTAAAATATAATGTATAATACATTATTCGGATTGGCACTCTAAGCACTAACTCCAACAAACTCCCACTAGCTTGTGCCAATCCGAATGGTACAGTAGTCCCATCTCTTCCACATGTTTATCAAATAACTTAGGAGGTAAGGCCTTAGTAAGCGGGTTTGCTATGTTGTCTTTTCCTTGAACCTTTAATACCACTATGTCTTTTCGTTCAATAATCTCTCTAATCACACGATATTTCCTTTCCACGTGTTTAGACTTGGAATGTGCTCTCGGATCCTTAGCTTACATAATTGCTCTGCTATTATCATAGTACAATGGGATTGAATCTGCAATACTAGTCACAATGTCAAGTTCTGTGAAAAAATTATAATTCAAACAGTTTCTGAAGCCGCTATAAATTCCACCTCAGTGGTGGAATCAGTTGTTGAGCCTTGCTTTGAACACCGCTAATTAATCGCAATGCCACTAAGGTTAAATATGTATCCGGATGTAGACTTTCTATCATCTGGATCTCCATGGAAGTCGAAGTCTGTATAGCCCTTAACTTGTAGCTCATCTCCTCCATATATGAGAAACTTATCTTTAATACCCTTAAGATATTTCAGGATAAGTTTCACAGCTGTCTAAGGATTATTACTCGGATCAGATTAATATCGGCTAGTCACACTGTCGCCAAAACCGATGTCAGGTCTTGTACATAGCAAAACATACATAATGCTTCTAATACAAGAAGCATAAGGCAAGTTAGGCGTTCTAACTCTTTATTCTTCAGTCTGAGGTGTCATTTTCTTCGAAAGATGTATGTCGTATTAGAAATGTACATTTACTGTCTTATAGTTGGTAAAACCGTATATTTTTAATAATTTATCTATGTACGTGGATTGCGACAACCCTATAAGCTTCATAATTCTATCCCGGTAGTGTCTTATACCCAGTATATAGGAAGCTTCACCCATGTCTTTCATAGGGAAGTTCTTGCAAAGTTAGACTTTCACACTTTGCATCAATCCTATATCATTCCCAATGATAGGGATATCGTCTACATACAAAACAAGGAAATAATCTAATTATCTCATCAAAATGATGATTTCGGCTTCTGGATGCTTGTTTAAGTCCATAAATAGACTTTTGAAGGTTATAAACCAAGTATGAAGTCTCATTGGATACGAATCCCTCCGGTTGTTCCATATAGATATCCTTCTCGAGGAATCCATTTAGGAAAGCGGTGTTCACATCCATCTTCCATATCTCATAGTCATGATATGCAGCAATGGCTAAAAGAATCCTAATGGATTTTAGCATGGCTACTGGTGAAAAGTTTCCTCATAGTCAATCCCAGGACATTGAGTGTAACATTTCGCTACCAGTCGGACCTTAAAGGTTTCCACCTTTCCATCGGGCCCTCGTTTCCTTTTATAAACCCATTTACTACTAATAGGTTTAACTCATTCAGGAAGTTCAACTAAGTCCCAGACATGATTGTCATGCATAGAATCAATTTCGAATTTCATGTCTTCCTGCCATTTTCCCAATCGATATCCAATATCGCCTCTTTATACGTAGTCGGATCCATTTCCTCTAAGAGGAGAACATCAAGGCTAGCATCAGACGTTAAAAAAAGTCTCTCATGAGGCCTTGATATTCTATTCGAATTATGTAGAACCTGTGTTGTAGATCCTTCACCTAATTAGATCTCTGGTTCCATCTTAGGTTCGTTAAGTGGGGATCAAACTCATCGAGTTCAATCTTTCTATATTTCCACTTTCTCTCAAAATTTATTTTCAAGAAAATTGGCAAAACAAGTAACAAATACATTTTGTTCCTAAAATTGTATAATTGATATTCCATAGAATTTTCAGGATATCCAACGAACCTATATTGATATCTTATGGGTGTTAGTTTATCCTGCTATGCTGCTATGCAGCTCTAACGTATGCAGGACAACTCCAAATCTTTAAATATCAAAGACTTTGATTTTTACCGAACCATATCTAATATAGGATTGCAGAAACAGCTTTCGATTGAACTCTATTAAGTATGTGGGCAGTAGTAAGTAAAGAATAACCCCAAAGGTAATATGAAAGATCTGTATAGCTCATCATTGATCGTACCATATCTAATAAAGTAGGATTTCTTCGCTTATACACATCATTGTGTTGAGGAGTTCCTGGTGGGCTATATTGGGCAAGAAACTCATTCTCCCTTAAATAACTTCTGAATTCGTCGATCATGAATTCACCACATTGATCTGATCGAAGGCACTTGATGAATTTTTTGGTCTATTTTTCTATTTCGTTTCGAAATATTTTGAACTTTTCAAATGTTTCTCATTTATGTCTAATCAAATAGACATATCCATATCTTGACATATCCAATTAGTCACGAAGTGTCTAATCAAATATTTTGAACCATCATGAGCGACATGATTTAATGGACCATACACATCACTGTGTATTAGCTCCAATAAATCTTCAGCATGGTGTCCAGCACCAAGAAATGGGGCCTTTGTGATTTTCCCTTGGATACATGACTCACAAATTGGATAAAGATCTAAGGTAAGATTTTCAATCAAACCATCATTAACCAATTTTGATAGATGTCTAACACTTATGTGGACCAATCTGATATGTCATAATTCAATATTTTTTAATTCAGATTTTTTACTTGTATTTTCCTCTACATTAAGAACATCTCGATATGTTTCAAAAATATAGTGATTGTTAGAATAAGAACATTCACACATATGCAATAGTTATCTTTATCATATAAATATAAAGCACCCTCTTTAATATTTATTTTATATCCCTTTTTATCCAATATCGGTAATGATATTATATGTCTGATAAGAGATGGTACATAATAACAGTCATGTAAAAATAATTTACATCCATTAGGGGGATCTAAAACAATCATTCATATAGCTTTGACATCCAATATCTCGCCATTCCCAACTCTAAGCTGGATCTCTCATTTGTTCAGTCTTCTTTTAACCCTCATAACCTGGATGAAGTTGCAAATATGAGTGGGACTGTCGGTGCCTAACACCCATCCACTATTTGTATCGAAGACTAATGAGATGTCAATAATAGGAAAAATACAAAGCGTACCTGAGGGTCTTGCCTTTCCTTTCAGCTCTGGATAATCTTTCTTCCAGTGTCTAGACTTCTTACAATGTAGACATGCATCACGAGCTACATGCGTCTTGTAGTTTTTTGATTCTTGGAGTTTTTCTTTGATAACTTCTTATTTCCCTTTTTGATTTTCATCGACTTTCTAGAAGTCCTTGAAGAACTTGCTCCACCATGGATGACAAGAAACCCACTTGGATTCGAAATCCAAGCAAACCCCAAGCAACGCACAGAACCCCAAGAACTACGAATTTGATTTTGTAGGAACAAAAACCCTTCCAAGGCCACAAAGAAGACCCACAAAGAACTTGCCCTTGAGAACCTTTAGGATGAATCCTTGTAGTGTTTTTCTAGTAATGGAGACGCCACTAAGTGTGCCAAACTTAGATAAGTCGATTCAAACTTGAAAAGGGGAATCCCTCCCTTACAATAATTCGGCCATAGCCAAAGCTTTAAGCTTTTGAGTTTACAATTTCGTTGATTACCCTCAAATGAAGAAGAAAGTAAGCTTAAATAGTGTTACAAAAAGAAACCCTAAAGGCATAAAAACAACAATGCCCCTAAAAACGAAATTACACAAATATCAAGTCTTTAAGTCTTCAAATGCCTAGGACGCTTTATTCTAAAATTATTTGGGCCAAGTGAAATGGTTTTGGGCCCTTTCCATCGAAGCCCACATACATCTCTATTTGTTTGTTGCAGTCGGCCATAAAACTCTGAACTAATCCCGCCATTGCTTCTCTGAGTCTTTTGGTCCTCTGCCTCGTAATTGGCCCTTCTGGTACTTGTAATGCGTCCTTTGGTATCTCCAGGCTGAAATACCACACGCTTTCTTCCCTTATTAGCATGAGAAGCATATTGCTCATTCTTTCATTGTATTTGCTCTCTTGCTTTCTCATGTATGTGCTTCACCAAATCGGCTTTCCGTTTTCCATCTAGCCCCGCATGCTCATCAACAGGCAAAGGTAACAAATCCAATGGAGTTAGTGGCTGAAAACCATAAACAATTTCAAAAGGTGAAAATGATGTAGAAGAATGAATGCTACGATTATATGCAAACTCAATAAATGGCAAACAATATTCCCAACTCTTCAAATTCTTGCCAACTATAGTGCGCAATAATTGTGATAAAGTCCTATTAACTACCTCTGTTTGTCCATCAGTGTGGATGACATGTGGTAGAATACAATAGTTTGGTGCCTAGTTTAGCCCACAACACCTTCCAAAAATGGCTAAGGAACTTAACATCTCTATCAGATACAATACTCCTAGGTATACCATGGAGTTGCACTATGTCTCTGAAAAATAAATCTGCAATGTTTGTAGCATCATCGGTTTTATGACATGCAATGAAATGAGCCATTTTACTAAACCTATCAACTACAACAAAGATTGAATCCCTTCCCTTCTTTGTCCTAGGCAAACCTAACAAAAAATCCATCGATATATCAACCCAGGGTTCACTAGGTACAGGCAAAGGAGTATAAAAACCATGTGGCATTAATTTAGATTTAGCATGCTTACATGTTAGACACTTATCACAATACGCTCAACATCACGTTTCATTTTAGGCCAATAAAAGTGCTCATGTAAAATAGCTAAAGTCTTAGTAATCCCAAAATGCCCCATCAAACCTCCCCCATGCGCTTCCTTCACAAGCAACTCACGCATACTACAAGCAGGAACACACAACCTGTTCGCTTTAAATAAGAATCCGTCATGAATGTAAAACTTTCCAAAAGATGACTTTGCACAAGTAGCAAAAATATTACCAAAATCGCACTCATATAATTCCTTAATCAAATCAAATCCCAACATCCGTGCATGCATTGAAGTAAGTAAAACATACCTGCGAGATAATGCATCAGCCACTATGTTTTCTTTACCTTGCTTGTAGCGTATAACATATGGAAATGACTCAACGAATTCCATCCATTTTGCGTGTCGCTTATTCAGCTTACCTTGACCCTTCAAGTGTTTTAATGATTCATGGTCGATGTGGATCACGAACTCTTTAGGCCACAAGTAGTGCTGCCATGTCTCAAGTGCTCTCACAAGCGCATATAACTCTTTGTCATACGTGCGGTACCTCAAAGCTGCTCTATTCAGCTTCTCACTAAAATAGGCTATTGGCCGCTTTTCTTGCATGAGAACTGCTCCAATACCTAACCCTGATGCGTCGCACTCAATCTCAAATGTCTTCTCGAAGTTGGGTAGTGCTAAAATGGGTGCACTGCATAACTTCGCTTTAAGATCCTGGAATGCTCGCTCTTGCACCTCGCCCCATTGAAAACCAACTGTCTTCTTTACTACCTCAGTCAATGGCGCGGCAATGCTACTGAAGTCCTTGAAAAATCTCCTATAGAAGCTCGCTAACCCATGAAAGCTTCGGACTTCTGTCACTGTAGTTGGTGTAGGCCATTCTTGAATTGCCTTTACCTTCTCCACATCTATCTCGATGCCATCTGCACTCACAACAAAGCCAAGAAAAACAATTCTATCCATGCAAAATGTGCATTTGTCAGAGTTAGCATACAATTGTTCTTTTCGTAAAACATCAAGTACATGCTCCAAATGCATTACATGCTCATCTACTGTTTTACTATAAACTAAGATGTCATCAAAATAAACCACAACAAACTTACCTAAAAATGCACGCATAACATGATTCATCAATCTCATAAATGTGCTAGGTGCGTTTGAGAGACCAAATGGCATAACTAACCATTCATACAAGCCATACTTAGTCTTAAATGCAGTCTTCCACTCATCTCCCTCTCTCATGCGAATTTGATGGTATCCACTCTTTAAATCAATCTTACTAAAAATTTTGGAACCATGCAATTCATCCAACATGTCATCTAGTCTAGGAATGGGGTGACGATACTTTACCGTAATATTGTTGATAGCTCGGCAGTCAACGCACATACGCCACGTCCCATCTTTCTTAGGAACTAGAAGCACTGGTATTGCACAAGGACTCATGCTTTCCCTTATATACCCCTTGTCCATCAACTCCCGTACTTGCCTTTGTAGCTCCTTTGTCTCCTCGGGATTGCTCCTAGAAGCCGGTCTGTTAGGAATGACTGCTTCAGGTACGAAGTCTATCTGGTGTTCAATACATCTAATGGGTGGAAGCCCACTAGGTATGTCCTATGTCAGTTCGTCACTGTAATCCTGCAAAAGAGATGAAATAGACACAGGAAGCAAATGGTCAGAGTTAGTAAAATAAATATGAGGCTCCTTATAGAATAACAATAACATGAGCTTGCTAGCCTTGAACGCTTTCCTTGCTTCACCCTCACCCATGTAGAAACTCTTTTTAACTCTCCCTTTTGTTTCCCCCTTACGTTCACTCACACTCCCCTTGGAAACTCCCACGGCCTTGGCCTTATTTTTCTCACCATATACACCACTCTCACTAGTCTCACCCAAGGTGGTGTTTCCCTTTGCTCTCTCTTTGTCACGCTCAAGTTGCAACTTAACCTGATCTTCATGGACTTGTGCAGGTGTAAGTGGGTATAATGTAATGGGTTTTTCCTTATGCTAGAAAGAGTACTTGTTCTTGAACCCATCATGAATAACCTTCTTATCAAACTGCCACGGCCTGCCCAAAAGAATATGTCCTGCATGCATCGGTATCACATCACATAGGACATCATCTGTGTATGGCCCAATGGTAAAGCTCAACAATACCTGCTTTGTCACACTTATTTCCCCACAATCATTTAACCACTGCAACTTGTAAGGCTTCGGGTGTCTTAAGCAACTCAACCCCAATCGCTCAATCAAAGCTGTGCTAGCTACATTAGTACAACTGCCCCCATCTATGATCATACTACATCCCTTGCCTTTCACACGGCACCTAGTATGGAATATATTCTCCCTCTGCTGCACACTCCCATCCTCTACAACATGTGCACTCAAAGCACGCTTGACAACTAAGGATAAGTTATCCAGTGGGTATGCAGCTCCCTCATGGTCACTAGCATCCTCCAACTCTGGCATCTCCTCCTCAACCTCACTATCGGTAGAGTACACATCTCCACTCTTTTTATCAATCACTAAGGTATGCCTATTGGGACATTATGAAGCATAGTGTCCCATGCCCAAACATTTGAAATATTTTACATCCTTAGTTCTAGTAGTTGCTCCCTCAGGTTTTGGTCTAGTCTTGATCGGTTCTGTAGCC